>JAZAVJ010000251.1:0-69053 GCA_037954315.1 Neonectria punicea | reverse complement strand
GGGGGGGGTGTGCTTTCGTAGGGCTGGCGGACGGGTGGTCGGCAGGGGTGGGGGCCCAGACGGCCGCCCCGGGGGGGGGGAGAAGAGAGAGAGAGCGACAGTGGAGAGAGGAGACCGGCCAGTCCCAGTCAGTCTCGGTCAACCAGTCAATCAGAGCCAGGTACGAAGTACCGTGCCACCAGCGGGCAGTCGGGCGGTACCTCTCCGGAGCCGGACAGGTCGCCTAGGGGCCGGGTACCTTGCCAAAGGGTGTACCTCTGGAAGTCCTGCGCGGTACACTAAAAAGAGGACCAACACAGGGCTCCGTGGATCTCAGTCAAGGGAGGCCGTCAAGCCCGTGTGGCGCTTTCAGGGCGAATGCTGTACTGATCCTCCTCATGGACATGACCTGGACGAAGGTACCTGTTCCCCCGCCAGAGAAAAGAGGTGCACCGGCTGCACAGCCACAACCTTCTATTCCCAGGTTGCATATCGAACATCCAACCACCACCGCAAACCCCTACACGCCAACGTCAACGTTCGGCCAGCAAGCGCCTGGATGTAGCCAAGCCTGTCCCTCCTCCTCCTGTCAGCCGCAACTCTACCTATTACACCGCACACAACCAGCGTGTCTCGTCCCTAAGGTACCTAGCCGCTCGACCAAGCCCAAGGTCCCCCCCCCCCCCCCAAAGAACCCCGGCCCCAAAGCCCAATCGGGTCTAGGCCTGCCTCCACAGCGCATGGACGTTTCCAGGGGAGGGGGGGAGTGCCAAATAAGAAAGAAGAAAAACGATGTTCCAAAGCCGTAACGGAAACGAAAGAAAACGAAGCAAAAAAAAGACAGCCTCCTCCCTCTTCGAGGGCTCTCGTGCTTAGAAACGGAAACATGGCTTTTGTTTCTGGTTTGTTTCTCGGGGCCTTTTGTTTTGTTTGTTTCTTCCCTCCCCCCCGTCATCTCTCGGCTACGGACATGACTTACCTGTTTTTGTCCGGCCGCCCACTCCCCACCGAGTAACTAATTCGTGCCTTATGCAAGATCTTGGGTTATTCTGGGCTTTTGTCGAGGCTCCATCCGTATAGACCATGTACAGACGTCGTCACTTCTTTCGACCTTCTCCACTGTAAGTGGCCTGTCTGCCCGTCAAATATGTGCGTCTATCAATAATCCCATGCGGCCTTGTGGGTACAATGAGACAGAATAAAATATAACGGCCCTGGATATGCATAGTACAGATCGTGCTCATAAGCGTAACCGCGCAACCAACTCAGGTAATGGGACTAGGTAGGCATATGTGCCCGAGTCAACGGCACCGGGTTCCGAGCGCCTAGCAGCATAATGTGTAAGGCAGGCGAACCTAAGAAAAAGGACTGGTGGCAATTCTCGGATCTGCTTGCCGCTGCTAAGACCTTCTGTCACATTCCCTCAACTCAGGTACGCGTATCCGCTGGAGCTATGCTATGCTATATCACAGACCACACAAGAACTACCTTACCGAAACGTTCCGGTGGAAGAGCTGGATTTCCATGGTACATTAAGTACCTACTCTGTCAGCTCACTCCGTGACATGTATAAGGTATGGTATGGTGTGCTTCCGCCCTGAAGCCCCGGACTGATACGAATACTCAGCAACAAACCCCATCGCCACAGGAACTGCACGTCGATAGATTATACTTTGATATCCCCAGGCTGCTTCCTCTCTTGCCATGTATCCATAGAAATCCACCCAAAAGTTCCCCAGATCCCGGCATCTTCTCAAACTGCGCACTGCCTCACCACCACTCTCCCCCCCACGTTCCATCACCACCGACTCCTCATCACCAAGACCAGAACAAAAAAAGAAACAGCTTCCTCCCTCTCTCGTTCACAACCTCGTATTCCCTCTCCAAGCTGCCCCGCATAACCATCTCTCTGCCCTTCCGCCCCCCGGTCGTCTGCGTTTCAGGTTCCCGTCGCCCTGCTTTTAGCTCAGCTCCCTTCTCTTCCAGCCACCGTTTCGCCGCGGACTCCCCCCCGCCCGCCCTGGGAAAAAAGCACGGCGCGCTCTCGAGTCCGTTCTGATCCAACCTGCTGCACATCATCAACGACGCCGCCCCGGAAAGAGAAACAATCGCAGGTGGGAATGGCTTCGTGCTAGTTTCAGGGGCAGGGGCTCTGGGAGGGTTGCATTTGGCTGTCGTCGACATGTTTTGTGCAGGTGTTTGCAGAGACAGCTGTCGTTGCGTGCTAAGAACTACTAGTATGGTAATATTTCCCACCCCGGTCGAGGCTGAATGTCATTTGACAGGTCGGTTGTCCCCGAACTGACCAGGCAATCATATTGTTTCCTCCTCCTTCTCGCCCTGGATTTCTTGTGTAACTATGTACGAAGCATGGCACCTTGTTCGTTCTCGTGGCGAACTATAACAACCTTGATAGTCAGACTGGGTAGTTCTCTCCACATCCGCCTCTATCTTACATTGACGATGCTTCCGTGGTAACCACTAAACACCGTCCTACCAAGGGCAGGCCTAGTCGTGGTGACACGATAGGATAATATTCATCCTTTTCAGGTTGCCAAGTACCATTATTGGGTAGCCGTGGCATCTCCAACTGGGGAGCGCCAAAGCGTGGGTTGAAATCATATCAAACTTCAGTTCGTAGCTTGGCTTATCTTCATGGCTCTCTATTAACACTAGAGACTAATGTACTTTCGAGAACACTATATACAAATTCGACGCTCTCTATGCCAGTGTTTATATACCATTTGATTTTCTTAACCCCGACCCTCGCGGGGCCGCATGAGCATTGCTCGTGTTTCCCGTTAGCAAAATGTCCTTCACTGCATACCATTATGCTCCTCACCACCCAACTCCGCAATACCCTTTGACACAGAAAATGTTTAGGTCAGGGGGACCAAATGTGTATGTGGCGAGACAGCTAAACAGCCAGTCTCGCGAAGAAATAGAAAATGGCAACGAGTCGTGGGAACATCCTTGCCCTCACAGGACGGTGGTCTAATCAATGGCGCCATGTCGACATTGCTCCGAACAGCGGAGCACATAGGGTTGTGTCAAGAGAAAAAAGAAGAGTCCAAACGCCAAAAACAACTTTATTAGGGTGCATTTGTGCATTACCGAAGGGGAGCCTTCGCATCGTTGACGCCGTGTCGGATGATATCCTCCAGGCTCCAGCGGGGGGGCTTAATAGGGGTGCCAGTCTCTCGCCTCCACTCCTTCTCGTCTTCGGGAGCGATGCCTTCAGGGAGAGGTTCCTGTCCACCAGCCACACCGGTCGAGTACTTGATCTGCAAGATGTCACCAATCTCATCGCAGGCGGCCAGCAGGCGGTCCAGGTCCTCCTTGTTGTGAGCGGCCGAGAGACAGAATCGTGCGCGAGAGCTAATGAGGGGGGTGGCGGGATAACCAACGACAACGACCGAGATCTTGCGTTTAAGCATTTCGTGGCTAAAGGCGGGAAGCTTGGCGGGGTGGTAGAGCATGACAGGAATGATGGGAGAGTCATCGTGACCATAGACGATGAGACCAAGACGCTTAAGTCCGAGGCGGAGGTAGCGCGAGTTGAAAGCGATACGCTGCAGGCGCTCCTCACCCTGGCCGGGGCAGAGTTCACCAGTAATGAGCTTCAGGGAGGCCAAGATCTGCATGAGGACGCTGGGGGCAGGAGCCTCTCCAAATTCAGTGCATGCGTTGGTGCTCCTGAGCTTATCGATGATGTGCTTCTCAGCCGCGACATAACCGCCGTTGGCGCCGAAAGACTTGGTCAGAGTTCCCATGAGAATGTCCACCTCAGAGGGGTCGATGCCGAAGTAGTCGCATACACCGCGTCCGCGGGGACCCAGGGCACCGACGGAGTGGGCCTCGTCGACGAACAGGTAAAAGTGGTACTTCTTCTTCAGGGCAAGGATTCCAGGGAGATCGCACAGGGTACCCTCCATAGAGTAGAGGCCTTCGACAACGAGGAGTATCTTCTTCCAGGGACGGTGGGTGCGGGGCTGGCCTTGGGAGATGGCATCACGAAGAACACGCTCAAGGTCGCTCATGTCGTTGTGCTTGAAAGACTGAATCACGGCACCAGATAGACGAGCACCGACACGAATGGAGGCGTGGTTGAGCTCATCGGAAATGATCAGGCAACCCTTGGAAACGAGAGCAGGGAAAGAACTGGCGTTGGTGACGTAACCCATGGAGAAAACCATGGCGGCGGGCTTGCCGACGAACTCGGCAATCTCGCGCTCCACCTCGAGAGCAAGATCGGTGGTACCGGCGGCGCCTCGGGGGCTGCAGGTGCTGATGCCGTAGCGCTTGACGCATTCCTCGACAGCATCGGCACAAGGACCGTCGGACTGAGCAAAACCGAGGTAGTTGTAGGAGCTCATGTTGAGAGTCTCAGTGAAGGTGTTGGTGTACTGATAGGTGCGGTTGAAGTCATCCGACTTGCGATCAATGAGAGTGATAAAACGTCCAGGGACGCCAGTAGTGGGGCGGGCGAAGCAGTCGTCCAGTCTCATCTTCAGGCGGCGGACGTAGAAGTTGTCAAAGTCGGAGTTGAGGGCGGCGTAGCCATTGGCAGACTTGAGAGCGCGGTAGTGCTTGGGGTTACCGAAACGCTTGCCGAAGAAGTCACGGAAGTGACCGAGAAGAATGAGAATCAGGTAGCTGATGTAGGTGGTGAGAATGAAATAGTAGGGCGGTTCGTCCTCGACAGGGGCTTCGAGAGGCTCTCCATGGGACATGCTGGTGTATCGGTGGCTCGGGTGACTGAGAGGGCCAAACTGAGCGTCGGCACGTCGCTGTCGTTCAACCTCCTCGGCGGACTGGGGCTGGAAAAGGGTCGTCGTGGAGGTGTCGACACTGTTGATTTCGCCAGGACCGGCGGTCGAGAGAGAGATGGTCGGGAGAGCTGCGGGTGAGGGTGAGGGCGAGAGGCCAGGGGCGCCGATGGGCTGGTGCTGCTGCATGGCGAAGAGAGCCTGCTGGGCGCCTGTCTGCTCCTTGGACTTGGGGCTGGAGAAGAACTGGGTGATGCGGTTGCCCTTGGACGTGGACGGGCGCCTCTCGCCCGACTTGGCGGGTTGAGACATGGAGGAAGAGGACGAGAAAGGATTGGCGAGCCGACGGGGCATGTCTCCTGGCTGAGTTGCTGATTAGGGGAAGGAATTGATGCGAAGGTGCAGATGCGGACGCGATGCGAAGACGAAAGATTAAGATCTACGATAAGATCTGATCGTTGCCGAAGATTCAGGGTCAGCGGGTGTCAATGCTAGTGGACGAGTTGGCACGCGTGTGGATGATGATGCATGATCCCCTGGGGCTTTTCGTGAGGGTGGTGCTGAGCTGACGATGATTGGGAGAGGAAAAAAGGGAGGAGGGAGAGAAGCGACGGAAGAGGCGAGACGAGAAGCGCAGACAGAACGGTGCAGCAGCGGCAACAGGATGATGCAATGCAATGCAGTGCGGTCCAGGTCAAGCCAATTCCAGAAGCAAAAAAGGGAGGCGAAGGGGAAGGCACTCGACACCGAGGGATGGAATAGGCCGAGTGGTGAAGGATGAAAGTGAAGGAGGTGAGTTTGGACGGGGAATTCAAGGTTGGTGCCAGGAGGCGCAGGAGGTGGCGTCGCCAGGAGGAAAATTGGGGAAAGTGACGATCCGCCCGTTGCAAATTGGCTGTGGACACCTCCCAAGCTGCGTTTGGCTGGCCACTTCCGACACGGGCCGCACGCCAAAATCCTGCACACACCCACCCACACACAACACACGGACAATCTCACTTGCTTGCTTACTCACTCACTCGCTCGCTCACTCACACGCGTATCTCTGTGCGACCGTGGGTGTGTGTATGTGTGCGTGTGCGTGTGCGTGTGTGTGCGCCAGACGACGGACGAACCATCCAAAATTAGCACCGGATCAATCAATCCATCTACTTGATGAACTTGTCTCGGGCTGATAGTAGAGACGTCAAAGTGCAAAGGGACCATCCAACGACTAACACCGAGAACAACAACAAAACTAGTAACTCACTTGATTCGACTCGGCACGTAACCACGCGAACCTTTGGCGTCTTCTGTCGTTGTTCTTGCGGCTGCTTCGGGATACAAGCACTGAGACAAGCACTGAGACAAGAAACTGTCGTTCGCTGCTGGTTCCTGCTCGTCCCAGGAAATCGGCCGCTGACGCAAGGGCGAAGGTTGCGACTCGTTCTCGTCCGGATGTTGGGGGAAACCGGCGACTCGGTGGGCGGTACGCACAGGTCGAGACTCTCAACGGGCAGAGAGCATGCGCGGTCAATCCCTCTACTGAGACGACGTTCGACTCACCGCAAGCCAAGCCCAAGTTGCAACGTTTAAGTGCAAGTGCCGGGAGGGTTGGCGTTGATGAGCAAACGGGGAGTAGAGGAGGAGAGATGGAGAGAGAAAGACACCACGAGGCGGCGGAGGCGGCGGGGATAATGGAAGAGGGGGACCAGGTTGAATTAAAAGCAAAGTGCCCGCGCCGGTGACAGCAGAATTGTGTCACACCCGCTTCACACACGCACTGCACTTCACTTCACACACCCTCTCTCGACTGAACCTGGACGGGCGGGTGGTGGCGGGGACGGGCACGGCGGACGGGGGCACGGAGGCGAACGGAGCTTTCGAGGAGACGACCCAAAGAACGACAACTCACCCAAACTCACCCAACACTATTTCGTACTCCATCGGCCTGCGCCGGCCAGGCCCTGCCAGAAAAGAAAAGATTTCAAGGGGCGCTCGTCTCGTCTCGTCCCGTCTCCTGAACAGGGCACCCAGCAAGCGGCGGCACAATTAGTGGGCTTCCCCCGATTCTCCTTTCTCCTCGCCAACAGAAGCCGTCGCGCGCGCGCAAACCGAGCAGCAGAGCGAACGCGACGGCGCCGAAACATCAGCGAACAGTCATCCATGTCGCCCTTCCAGCCAGTCCCGTCAATGCCGGGGCCCTCGCTTGACAGCTCGCCGCGCCTTTGCACGCTGCAATCTGCACTGCACCTCCAATGCCTGCGCCGTCCAGGCCCCTCCGCCCTGTATCCCATCGTCATCCGTAGTCATGGGTCCAATCCGACGCCTGGTCTCCCAGGCTTCCCACCCCTGTGCGAGGGTGTGACAAAGCCTCAAGGGAGCCAAGGCTACGACCCTTTTCGCATGGTCGTGAGCATCTTCAGGACGTGGCGCTCCCACGCCTCCCGAGCTGTCCGGTCGGCGTTGGGCGTGTTAGTGACGCATCCAGCCAAGCGCTCCCGCCGCTCTTCGCTCAGCCCGAGCTCAGCCTCGGCTGCTTTGCTCACTCATGAGCTCAGCCAGGGGAAGTGACGAAGCATTTGCATTGCAGATTGCAGATTTGCAGCTGCTGCGCATTGAGTCGCGACATTGCCGTGGAGCAAGCTTGGTTGCTTGGGTTCGATAGCTCCCCCTCGGCTCCAAAAAGCGGCGACGCTGCGGCCCCGTAACAAATCCGAGCATGCGGTGAGCTCTGCGAATGGGAACTCGCGGAGGCTCCAAATGCGCCACGAGTTTTTCGCCAGGTTTTTCGTACCAGGGTCGTCGTTCGGACCCTGGGAAGGCTGCTGACTTCGATGAAACCCACAGGATCAATCACAGCGAGGCGGGCTCTTGGAGATTAGCAGGGGGACAAGGCCGTCGCTCCCGGGAATCGACGATGACATTGGGCACTGGGCACGTCTCTCGAGCGTAGGGATGACTCGCTGGTAAGTTGTATTAGCTCGGGAGCATTGGGTAGAGGTACCCAATTGCGAGGTCATTTGGGTGCTAACCCTTCATCCACTTGATCTACTCGTCCATCCATGTGCCGTTCGTTGGGCTGGCGGCCTCCCCCGTCACATCACCTCATTCTCAGTCTCCTCCAAACCTCCCTCCGGCTTTACCTCGCCGCGGATGCGTCAGCTTGACCGCGGGGCCTGTCTACACTCGACCGCGGATGCAAGATGGATCATATGTATGAATCAATGGTTGAGAGCAGGCCAGCGCCAAATCTAGATGCTTCATGTACAGCATGGGCGACAGGCGCTTAACATGCCTACATGATCCGATAAGATGCAAGATGCTCGAGCCTGGTTGGACGGTGCCCCTCAAAAACACAATCCCCAACGGCGCCGGGCACCTCATCAATCACAGCGCAGCCATGGATTCACTTCGCATTCCCCAAACAGCCGCAAACGCACGACATGCATCATCCCTCGGCGCCCCGGCCGGCCTCGCGGAGCCCTTCACCGCCAGGCTATCAACCTTCTCCGGCAGCCCAGCTAATGCACGCCGGGACCGCGACGCTGAACTTGCCCCGTGACCCCCCGCAACTTGATAGCGAATTTAACATTCTGGAGACGCCCGCTTGCTTGACCTGAGGCTATACGACGCGATACGATACGGTACCGCGGAATGGCGTTGGACCCTGTGCATTCGGGTCCCGACTTGATCGTCCCATTCGGTCCCGGACTTACATCGTGCTGCTGTCTCCATGCCAACTTTTGCCATGGGCTCACGCTCGCTTCACCTGGGCTCCGCTCGCTCACGGGGTGGTCATCGGACAAGACAAGACAGACAAGCCAGGAAAAGCCCAGCAACGTCCGAACATGACGTACGTAGCTCCCTCGTCTCAAGGAAGTAAAGTGTCAGCGGCACACGGCCGGCGGCTTCGGGAAGATCGAGGGCCCCGTAGCGTTGCCCTGCCTTTTGTCCAAAACTCCGAACCTGGTGTAATTTCGGGAAACCGGGGGTCTTCAATCACCATCAAACCCCGTTACCACCTTGTTTGTGTCGCCGTCCCCAGCAGCCACTCGCCCGTTTAATGTCCTTGCCCGTCCACGATGGTCCTATTTGACACAGTTTCCCCCTCCTGTTCTCGCGGCGCTGCCCTCGTCTCGATGTTGTCTGGTCATTTCAGTAGCCTCGCGTGATAGGGAGTAGATCAAGAGACAACGCGGATATCGAGATGGCCGTCCGTTTCGGGTAAGCGTCCATTCTCGACGGCCAGCCACAGATCGTCAAGTCAGTCAGCCCAAGCCACGGGAGGACGAAAAGGCACCAGCCACGGCCATGCTTCAGCCTCCCCCACCACCACCGCCACTTTCGGGGACCGGCATATCAGCGGGGTCGAGAAGCCGAGACGACGCGGAAGAGGGCGGCTTCCAACGGCCATGGACCGAGAGTGAATGTGCGGAGGTTCCGCGTTGCGCTCTCGGAATAGCAAAGTCAAGAGGAGGAAAGATATTTTGCGCTGCCAAAATAGTCTCGAGACTCGCGAGCTTCTAGTGCCGTAACAACGCATCTTCTTATCATACTTTGCCGTGTGCCTGTGTCTCTTGTCTCTCTTACACCAATTGTCCTACTCAGCGATCCCGCGCCCAACTTCCGCTGGAATTCCGAGCAGCCATTCCGACGTTTCCTCTCCCTCCCCAACAAACCTCCCACTGGGCCACGCTCTCGGCAATCCCTCAAGCTCGCTCAGAACCACCCGCTGCTTCGCGCCATGGCCGTCCCGTCGACCGACAAGAAGCCCCCCGCGGCCGAGCTCTGGAGTCACCCTGACCCGACGTCGACGCCCATATGGCGCTTCATCAAGCACGTCAACAAGAAGCATGGGCTCGGCCTCAGTGACTACCCGACGCTGTATCAGTGGTCCATTGGCAACGTTGCGCTGTTCTGGGAGGAGGTCTGGCACTTTGTGGGCATCACGGCGTCCAAGCCCTTTGATAAGGTACGCCAATGCTTCGATGGGAGAGTATACTTGGTGCTCGATCTCGCACGATTACACGGGGTGCGGGTGAATGTGGGAATGACATCTCAAGTGAGACTGCCGGCATGACGTTGTGTTACTGCACACCACCACCCAACCGCGATTGAGCTCCCCATACATGGCACACATCTCGCCTCAAGCTCACCGTCCAAACCAACATAGGTCCTCCCGCCCAACGCGCCCATGTACCCCCGCCCGGACTTCTTCTCCTCCGCCCGCCTCAACTTCGCCGAGAACCTGCTGTTCCCCGCCACGTCCCCGGCGCCGGCCCCGTCCGCCCCGGCCGTCATCACCCTCACCGAGCTCCCCGGCTCCACCGTCACCACGTCCTGGGCCGACCTCCGCGACGCCGTGCGCCGCTGCTCTAACGCCCTGCGCGCCGCGGGGCTCGCGCAGGACGACGTCGTCGCCGGCTACGTCTCCAACCATGTCGAGGCCCTCGTCGCCATGCTCGCCACCGCGGCCGTGGGCGCCGTGTGGACCGGCATCAGCCCGGATAACGGCGTCAGTGCCGTGCTGGACCGCTTGACTCAGATCGCGCCCAAGGTGCTCTTCGCGGATAATGGTACCGTGTACAATGGTAAGGAGTGGTCCGGCGTGTCTAAGACGACGGAGATTGTTGCGGCATTGCGTGTCACTGGGCTGCAGACCGTCGTTGTCATTGACAACATCCGCGCCGGTGGCCTCGGGCTCGACGAGATCACAGCTCAGGGAGTCACCGCGCTCGAGTACACCAGCTTTCTCGCGTCTGCTCCAGACCAGCCCCTGAAGTTCGAACAGCTCCCGCCATCTCACCCTCTCTACGTGCTGTACTCCAGCGGCACGACTGGTCTACCCAAGGCCATCGTCCACACGGCCCTGGGCACACTCATCCAGCATAAGAAGGAGCATATGCTACACTGCTCGCTGTCGAGCTCCTCTCGGATGCTCTACTACACCACCACCTCATGGATGATGTGGCACTGGAGCATCGGCGCCCTCGCCGTGGGAGCCACCGTCATCGTCTACTCCGGTTCGCCCTTCCGGCCACACGGCCACCTCTCCCTCCCTCGCCTTCTTTCCGACCTCGAGGTCACGCACTTCGGTACCTCGGCCGCGTATCTCACAGCCCTCGAGGCCAACGGCGTGTATCCCGTCCGCGAACCGGGCATCGATCTCTCGCGCCTCCAAGCCATCTACTCGACGGCCTCGCCCCTACCCCCTTCGACATTCAAGTTCGTCTACGAAGCGTTCCCCGCACACGTCAACCTCGCCTCCATCACGGGCGGCACCGACATCATCTCCCTCTTCGGCGCCCCCTGCCCGCTGCTCCCCGTCCGCGTGGGCGAGATCCAGTGCGCAGGCTTGGGCATGGCCATCCGAGTCGTCGACTCCATCACCGGTGAACCCGTCCCCGCTGGCGAACCGGGCGACCTCGTCTGCGTGCGGCCATTCCCCTGCCAGCCCCTAACTTTCTTCGGAGTGGGTGGCGAGGCCAAGTACCAGGCAGCATACTTTGATCGATTCACCGATATCTGCGGCGCGAAAGACGCAGTATGGCACCACGGCGACTTTGTGACGATTCCCGACGCAGGGACGGGCAGCCTCGTCATGCTGGGCCGATCAGACGGCGTGCTGAAGCCGTCGGGCGTGCGGTTCGGGTCTGCGGAGATCTACAACATCCTCACGCGTTTCTTCGCTGCCGAGATCGAAGACGCCGTATGTATAGGCCGGCGCCGCGCAGAGGACACTGACGAGATGGTGTGCCTTTTCGTCGTCATGGTGCCGGGTAAGGCGTTCGACGACGACCTACGAGGCCGCATCAAGGCCAAGATCAAGGGGGAGTTGAGCCCGCGGCACATCCCAGGTGTTGTGGAGGAATGCGGCGGTGGTGTCCCCAAGACGGGCAACGGCAAAAAGTAAGTCTTTCTATCTTCTCTAGTCCTATGACAACCGGCATAAAAAAGACCCTAATGTGTATTACAGGATCGAGGTCGCGGTTAAGCAGATCCTTTCGGGGATGCAAATCAAGACGAACGCGAGCGTTGCCAACCCTGAGGCATTGGAGTGGTTTCAGGAGTGGGCAAAGGTCAACTAGAAACATAAGGATTAGATAAGAAACAAAGGGATATCGTAATGAATAAACTGTAAATGAGAATGATGGGTGAGTACAATTATTGTGGTGAGGTTTAAGTGCGGCGCTTTCGGAACAGATGACATAAATCTACCATAGAGCTGGATGTCAACTCCAAGCAGTAAACATTCAATTGAATAGGATCAAATGCATGTGGCCACATACCAAGTCGCCCTCCTCCGCTGAGTCTTTATTTAGCACTAGTAATGTGAAAGTTTCATCAAGTGTATTGCGTATTCATAGTCAAATCCTGGCGTTACTATAGGGTAAGCCATAAGTCAACATCGCGAGTCAAACATGGATGCATTGGGAGATTCAGACACTCTCCCAGTTCGGAAAAGCACCTCCTAGGCGGGCCCGTCTCGAGACCGCCGGAGGAAGCCACTATCTGCTGCAGGGTTGGAGTCTAAGACATTTTATGCATGTCTTGGATGAATAGCCGTCTCTCCACACAGCGCCTCGCAGGAGAAGACAAAAGAAAAGAAACACCACCAACCACGTTAACTGGGTTGACAGCGCACAAAAAGGACAGGGAATGACGCGATGTGGCACAAAGTCTCCTGTGCATGCTTAATTTTAGGGACCTTGCTATTCGCTCTGGTCCTGGCGTTCCAGTTAGGATCAAAAGAAAACATAGCCTAAATTAATACGCAGGCTTGGGAACGCTGCAGATTGGATCGAGAAGGGATGACCGCATTGGCGGCGGGAACCAACAATCGCCCAGGGCACGATCTACCCCAGCGGAGCAGGTTCTGACGCGATGGAAGAATGGCATTGGAAGCCTATTTCCTCCATGCGCACAGCCGTTATCAAGGCTGATGAGATTTTCCGCAGGGTAGCATTGTAATTTGAACACAGGAGGAGAGCACAGTGGGATGAACCAGGGGGTTGGGTTCGAGAAGGATGGTCTCACCATCTGTCGTATCACGCGCAGAGAGACAGGAGACGTCCAAAGCCGTGCCGCCAACCGTTGCAAGCGTCGCGTCTTAGGGCGAGCTGAAGAGCTGTGCGAAAGGGCGTAATGTGTACGTGGCAAAGGGGCCCAAAGTCGGAACAAACGATATCTCTGTCCCAACCAGGTCAATTCTAGGTCTCCAAGAGCGTCAGGAGAGATGGGCCACGACTGAGACCATAGTGGGAACAATGTCGTGTTGGTAATTATGGTGAAGAATTACAGGTATATCGCAACCCAATTAACGGTACATCGTCATCCAATGCCGGTCTGGGGTTGGCATGCTGTTCTCCTGACTTGACGGGCGGCGCCCAGGTCAGCATCTCAGACAGAAACAGCAGAGGTTGAAGCTGATTGGGAGTAGGCCCGAGATTGTCTGGCGTGACGGTTGATACTTGGGTGCTGAGGACATTGAGAAGGACGCTGTTAGCCCCGGAGGCAAGCTTCGGTGGTGAGTGCTCATATTTCGAGGCTAGGAACATCGCCAGCTTGGCCCCCGAGCTAGCATCGCAAGTACTAGACATGTCCGCATAGGCAGAATGGCCATGTTATCATCCCCTGCCACGCACGACCCTGCCGGTGAAGGAGACGCTGCAAGGATATCTTGCAGCTTAGCCAGGATCAGCTTGGATGAGATTGGGGCTACCGGGGAGCCACTGGGGTCGTCGACCGCGCGAGTGGATGTTTGCGGGTCATCTGGAGGACATCGCAAATTGCGCCGGTCTTGGTGCTCTGGCTGATACGTACTACCCTCAGTTGCCAAGGTGGGCGAGTCGTCTCCGTCCTAAAGCCTCGGGGCTCTCTCGAGCTCCTGGTCCCTTGGTTGTTCCCGGCGGTCAGGAACTCCAAGGAGTGGGCGGCCTCGAGAAGGCTTCGGCGAAGCTAACACTACATGCGCCGATGCCGAATCTTAGTGCCACAGCCCACACGGCTGAGGAAGCCATCGACGGGCCAGGGCGGAACCTTGTTTCGATACGGGCCAACTGAGTCTGCTCAGGAACTGGGAAGAATAAGAAGAAGCAAGCATGCGCCTGGAGCAGCTAAATAGTTCGCGGGATCGTGACCGAATCGAGGAATCGATCGAGAGAAGCTGCGAGATGGCTCAGTGCCAATATTTGGGGGTGCAGCGTGCTCCAGTGGCGTTACGGTGGTGCATCCATCCAGCATCCAGCCAGCATCCAGCGCGCAGCTGGGGTTGCATCGTGCTGCAGGTACCAGAGAACCAACGTCGCAATCGCTGTTTGCAGGACTACTGGACGCTGCAAACGAAAGCCCCTTGCTGCCCGGGTCAACGAGCGAGGCCATTGAGACGGATGGCGCTCGTCTGCTCGGCTGTCTAAGGACTCGCAAGGAGCCAAGACGATCCAGAGCGCCTACTTCCCCATTGGTACGGGATACTGACGGCCGGATGCTTCAGGCTGGGCCGGGGAAAGTATTTGTCGTACGACGAGGAGGTTGCGGGAAGCGTGTGGGCGAATGTTAGTGCGCCTGGCATACGTAGCACAAGCAAGGTGCGTCGATGATTTGAGTGTGATGGTTTGCAGTGTCCAGCTGCCACAAGAGAGACAGGCCTCCGTGGATTGTCTCAAGTCGGAGTTGACTGCTCGTTGCTGAGTCTGACAGCTTGCTGCTCACTGTTCGCGGGAAGGCGACCCAGCATGATCGACGGCCGGGGCGCACGCCCGTCAGCCGATGGGGAGCCTCCCTGAGCCGGAGAGCTGGAGGGTCCCGAGAGAGAGCAGAGCTCCTTGAGAGGCTCCACAGGATCCTCCACCCATTCCTTGTTCCCCGGGAAGGGCTTGCAGGAGGTTGCCCCATAACAGTAGTGTGCGTGCGTCCCTGTATTCGTACATCGCAGGTCTGAATTTCCGAGGGCTCTGGGTGCGTGTAATCGTCGGAGCTCTCGACGCACAGTTGCTGAGGACATGATTGCTGCCTTCTCTGCGCGAGTCTGTCCTTGAATGTACGTCGCATTGGCCGATGTCGCGAAGTCTGGATCGGACAGTGTCGAGTCAGTTGCAGCACGCCTGAAGAATGGTGGAGGGCATAGGCAACCACACATATCGAGCACAGTGCGACCGCCCTGCGCCCATTTTGTGCCACTCTCCCCGTTGTCCCGGACCAGTGATGTCTTTGACTCGTGGTGTTGACTGCGGCGGCTGACCAGAGAGACCAACAAGACGGATCCCAGGCCAGCCAAAACGACCAGAGCAGAGGCCAGAGCCAAAGACCGCGGACAAGGATTGGGAGCTGCGGGCACCCGAGACCATGCATGATTCCATGGCGGAAGGTGACAAGCGCAAAGGCATTCCAGCATCTCGTGGTACTTCGTGGCGACTGCGACTGCGACTGCGACTGCGACCGCGACGCAGCTGGAGAGCAATCTGACCGAGGATAAAGGGCGTCCGGTTCCTCGCCATCATCCGTTACCTTCAATTCCCCGTACATCCGAGCATCGCATCATCGACATGGTGTAGGTAATTGGGCTCGGTATTCGTACAGCTCACAGCCAAACCAGGGCCGTGCTGTGCTTGTCGACTCCGCTGGTGACAGACCGAAATGCGAGTTGCAAGTGGGAGCCCGCTGCAGGCCGGAAAAATACCTAGCAGCTAGAGGTACGGACCTCGCTTCCGAAGCCTCGAGTTGCCAATGGCGCGCTCCGGAGGTTCATAGCACGAACCACCTTGCTCACGGATAGGGAACATGGAAGGAGCCCTAGGCAGTGTTGCGCCAGCTCCGAAGGCCCTAGCTCCGCAGCCCCAGGCTAACTAAGGTACCGGCTCCTAATCTGTGCTAAATCAGTGTCCAGCGAGCAAGCCCAGCGCAACAAGTCTCAGTCCGCGTCGTGTGGGTGATGAGATACCTCGAGCCGGGGGAATCACCTCAGCTGTAATCTGGCGCAATCTGGTGGGTTGAGGGGCCCAGGGGGCTGCTCGAGGCCTCGGTCTCAGGATGGACGACGGAGGAGTCGGTACTTCGCAGGCTGCACGAATAGCCTCTGTGCTTGGGTTTCCTTTTTTCTTTCTGATCGGTTAACAACCGCGGTACTTCGTGGTTATCCGTAGCTCATTCCCGTCTGGATGCATGTTGTGTCTCTTGCGGGAGCGTCTAGCCGTCTTGGTGTTTTCCTCGTTCCCCTAATTCCACTTCAAGCTGCGGATGGAGGTTGGGGTGGGCGAGTAGGCTAGTGGGCCCGCTCCGCCGCGTTCGACAGAAGACTTCTGGCTACACTGTGAAAATATACAAGCCAGATGTACCCAGGCGGCGCACGCACCGCCGCAGGGCACGCACCACTTCACTGAAGGTGTCCAGTCGCTGGATGGAAGCGTCGCTGAATTCGCACTGCGCTTCTGCGGCCGTCGCCGTCACCCCGATCTTTTCCACGCATCCTACCAATCTGCGGCGACTTCCATCCCAAATCCATGGGTCAATTGTCATTCCCATGCCATCATCCACTGTGCTGTTTCTTCTTTCGGACCCCCGGCTCGCTGTGTTTTCTTTTTGACGGTGGGCTTCTTGTTTTACTTTCTCTTGCCCTTACAACCGGTGTGCTACTCTGCCCAGATGGCAAATGCCATGTCTACCTCAGTCAGTACCTTGCCCGGGTGAGGCAGTAAGTACTAGTAGCCTGGATGCTTTGCGCCGGATCTAATCCTTCAAGCTCGTACTGTGCGCTGTCGCCCACCCAACCCCGACTCGAGGAAATTGTACATGCTGGCCATCCAATCCAAAACCCTGGGCAAATCAAAGTCCTGTACTATTGCTGTCCGCCGTGCCCTTACCTTACTCAGTCACTACTGTCATGTACATCCACTCCTCATAAGGCAATTCCCCTCCCCCTGCCTCCTCCATGGGCACTCCCCTGCCTGGCTCCAGCCCACTACTACCCGGGGCGGACGTCCCAGGCCCTCGTTCACTGGCTCGCCCACTGCTACCACCTACTGCTTAGGTACCCTAGGTACCCACATCCACTGAAAGAAGAGCCCCCTAAGAACCCCCCCGGCCGAAATTCGACAGCTCGGCCCCCCTCCTCGACCCCCCCCTTCTTTCCCTTCTCCCCCAGCGCTGCTGCGACTGGCTAGGCCCGCCCACCCCCCTGGAGCTTGCATTCCCTCCCCCTAACCACCTCTCACTCTCACTTCTCTCTCTCCCTCTCCACACCCACTCTCGCCCAGGTGCAGTCGTGTCGTCGATTCCATTCCGTCCAGCCATCTCAATCCAACCAACCCATCCAGTTCTGCTCGACGACCTACGGCAACCAATCTTCCATCCCACCGTCGCCATCGCCATTGCCATCGTCGTCCTCCTCCGCCCGACCGACGACCTGAACGCTCTCCCCGAGCCCGACCCGAGTCTGTTCGCTCATCGTCGCCTCGTCGCCCTCGACCTGACTCCAGTCTTCTCCGTCCCCAGCCCCCTCGCTCCTCGCCGTCGCACCGCTGTCCGATCACAATGAACTCGCAAGGCGCCAGCGACGTCTCGCCCGAGGCTATGCAGTCGCGAATCCAGCAGGCCCGCCGCGAAGCTGAGACACTCAAGGACCGCATCAAGAGGAAGAAGGATGACCTCGCCGACACCACCCGTATGTGCCCTGCTCTGATCTCGTGGGCTGGGCGACCGCCACGGAAACGACGGCAACAGTGACGATGCACGTCACGGTCGCCGTCGCACCTCGGCTTGTCCCCGCTCCTCCCGTCAGCTTCAAAACAATGCTAATGTGGGTGTTAACTCTAGTCCGCGCTGTCGCGCAACAGGCTCACGAGCCTATCCCCAAGAACCAGCTCATGAAGGCCAAGCGGACACTCAAGGGCCATTTGGCCAAGATCTATGCCATGCACTGGTCCACCGACCGAAGGCATCTGGTCTCCGCGTCTCAGGACGGCAAGCTTATTATCTGGGACGCCTACACCACGAACAAGGTTCATGCCATTCCCCTCCGCTCTTCCTGGGTCATGACCTGCGCCTACGCTCCCAGCGGCAACTTTGTCGCTTGTGGTGGTCTCGACAACATTTGCTCCATCTACAACCTCAACCAGCAGCGCGATGGGCCCACTCGCGTCGCCCGGGAGCTCTCTGGCCATGCCGGCTACCTTTCTTGCTGTCGCTTCATCAACGACCGCAGCATCCTCACCTCGTCCGGTGACATGACCTGCATGAAGTGGGATATCGAGACGGGCCAGAAGGTTACCGAGTTTGCCGATCACCTCGGCGATGTCATGAGCATCAGCCTCAACCCTACCAACCAGAACACCTTCATCTCAGGTGCCTGCGACGCCTTCGCTAAGCTGTGGGATATCCGAGCTGGCAAGGCCGTGCAGACCTTTGCCGGCCACGAATCCGATATCAACGCCATCCAATTCTTCCCCGACGGCCACTCGTTCGTCACTGGCTCCGATGATGCTACCTGCCGCCTCTTTGATATTCGCGCGGATCGTGAATTGAACCTCTACGGAGTAAGTGTGGATCCGGTAAATTGGACCTCGGACATCGCGCGCTAACGTTATCGGCAGTCGGAATCCATCCTCTGCGGCATCACTTCTGTTGCTACCTCTGTGTCCGGACGATTGCTGTTTGCTGGTTATGACGACTTTGAGTGCAAGGTACGCAATCTCCAATGCGCGCAATTAGTTGCGCATGTGCTGACTAAATAAAATAGGTCTGGGACATCACTCGAGGCGAAAAGGTTGGATCGCTCGTCGGCCACGAGAACCGTGTCAGCTGCCTCGGTGTGAGCAACGATGGCACCAGCCTATGCACGGGTTCTTGGGATTCTCTGGTAAGTGATTCTTTATCCTCGTATCTGGCAGAAACGACACTCTTCGCTGCTCCCTGTGCAACCAACGCAAGCGATTGGCCTATGGAACTTGGCTAACTTTGTTTCAGCTTAAAATCTGGGCCTACTAAACCCCGTCTGCGTATACGATGGAAGTTTTGTCTGGATATACGAACGCCAGAACGCGCTGCTGCCTATACCATCTGCGTTCATACGACTATATTGCCCACCAATTTCGAAGATCAATCACGCCCATCTTACTTGCGACGTTGGCGTACGCAGGACGAAGTGACGAACGTACCTTCTCACACATACCCCTTACCGACGAAATTCCTCGACCGGACGCGAAGACTCGAATGTGGGCTGTTTTCCCAAGATGGCGTGGGGGAAACACTGACTGATGCGATACCTCTCTTTCCTTTTGTTCTCTCTGCCTCTCGATTGCAAAATTCTCTGCACAATAGTTTCCCCTTTCCTGACACAGCTTTGAGTTGTTAGTAATGGGCGGTTGTATTACTGGATGGGATTTTCTGTGTCTTCAGTGGCTATTTGTTTTCTGTTGGTCCTCCTCGCGCCAGCTTCTCAGTTTCGATCTTTTATTATCCGCCAAGGCGATTCCGAATAAAAGGGACTGGAGAATGGAGAGGACGATGATACAAATGGCCTTCATGGGAGTTGATGGTTACACCGAGCCAAAATTCAGACTTCGAGATAATACACTACGATGATCCAAAGAAACCACGCTCGTCCCTTTCACCTCGCAACTACTCCGGAACATGGGGCCGCAACCGCAGTCACAACGGCCCACGAGGCGTGAGAAGGAAACTCGCCGATGTATATGAGAACCGGCATCGAAGTATGATGCAGCAAGAAAAGGATGAAGTTGGAACACGGGTCTTTTGGGTTTTGGTGAATGGGGACGGACAAGGATCACGGCACAAGCTGGCAGTGAGTGAGGACGATTCCCGTTCGGCCTCACTGCAGCATTGCGCTGTTACATGATGCATTTTCTTCTAATGTTGCTGATTCCCATCTTGCATCGTTCTCGTTTTAGCATGTATTTTTCTGTAATCTTTTTCCCGTTTTGTTTTCCAGGAGCGGCTAGGATGGGAGGGATGCAAGGTTGGACTGCAGCTTTGTGCTGGAGGGTAACTTGCTGGATCGCTGGCTGATAATTCGTGGCTGAAGGAGGAGAGCTCTGATGGATGATGCGTAGGGGAACGTGGATGAGTGGATGAAGAAGTAGAGGAGATAGAAAATCGATGGTTCCCTTTCTAATGTCAGCTTGTTGGACGTGCTTCGTGGAGTTGAGGAAGGGCATGAAGACGGATAGAGACGTAGCAAGTCTTTGACTCGATGTGCGACTTGATTTCCCGGACTTAGCCAACAGAGGTCCCCATGAGGCCTGGCAAGCCATTGCCATTGCTACAAACCGAAGACGGGCTTGTGTTCGTCGCTCGAGCCAACGGCTATAGTATTCTTCGACAATGACTGCGGCAAGGACGGATATCTAGGATGCTGGACTATGCGCAGTGGCAGAGGCTTGAGGGCATATGTCAACTGCAGAGACACGGTTGGAAGCCTTCACCTGCTGGAGGTTGACTGAAACGGACAGAAACGAGAAACGACACTGACGTCGAACTGTTTGGCTCTGTTTAAAGATTCACGCTGGAGGGATTCGAGAGGGATAGATGATCAAAGGAAAGACATCAACAACCGACACTGCCTGCAGGGATGAACCTGCACTGGAGGTGACGGGTTCCGAAGTGCCGGATTTAGAATACGGGTTGGTGGATGATGATGACGAACATGCCCAAAACTCAGTAAGAAAACGCAAAGCATGACGTTGGCTCGTGGCCTGTGGCTCGTGTTGGAGGAGGGATGGACCATGGCTCTGGATGAAGACTCTATTACTGTTGCGTGGTCCCGAGACATGAACAACAGGCAACGCAATGCTGAAAGATGGCTAGTATTGGCATTGATCCTGCCCAAGCAAAGTAGTTATAATAAGCTGGGCCAGCCTGAAACCTACGGCGTCAAACACCGAGGTGAAGGACTTGGCATGATGATGACCTCAATGAGCACGGCAACCCGAGGTTGTTTAGGCCCCGTTTGAGACCATGACGATATGTTTAGCCAGCGACGTTTGGGATGACGTTTGGTAAGGCTCCCAGCAGCACGGATACAGTTTGAAGATGAAACTCGCCATGGCGCCGTAATAGACCCAAGGGGATCGTGATCGCCAGATTGCGTGGTAGTACGCAGTCTGGATCCTGGGTAGCGAAGAGCACAACCCAATGCGGCTGTGTCGCATCCGGAAGCGCGCCTGAGAAGCCACCGGTTCTAGAAGACTTCGGCGAAGCCGGCGCAGCCCGTGCGCGTGCTTTGATTACATTTCCCCAATGGAGCTCTATTCATAGCCCGTTACACTCAACTTGTGGTTGGCGTGCATTGTGTAATCTGGGGAAAAACGGGCGGCCGACGAGACGAGGCATTCGCGCGGGAGGTTTGTTGCTGCGTGGGAGAGGATGAGATTGACGAGATTGGAGGCGTCGTCGCTAGAAAGTGGGATCTGTCTGGGTAATGCGCGATCGAGGCTATCTCGCCAACCCGCTGGTCATACTTGGGGATGTCGAGCCATCGATGCCGCAGGTGTTAGCTGTTTGCCAAGATCCATGCTTGCTCTCCCGACATCGAACGATGATGCTGCATCGGAACCCATCGCTTCGGGCTGCAAGGCTGCATGCAAGAAAACACCGCAAGAGAAGAAGTCCATAATCACGTAAACAAACAAGCGCGGCCGTCGTCAACTGCAACTGCATGATGCACGCATGGTGCGATAGTTCACGCCCGGAACGGGGACTAACAGACGTGCATCTCCTGTGAGTTCCTAAGCCTTTTCTTGTCCACTCACCGGGTTCAGGTCTCCAAGCATACGATGCAAACGCAGAGCGCCCTTTTCGGCAGTGCGGCCATGGTTCGTCAGATGTAAACAAGGGTTGATGTCAGCGATGCTCCCTGCAGTGGCTTCTGTTTCTTGAACCACTGTACTCGGGCTGAAGGCATTGCAGCGCAGCGACGGCTTGAGGTTCCGCTCGAGCGGTGGTAGTGACTCTTCCTCGCTCCTCTACTGTGTTACTTGAGGTCTAAGAGGTTGAGACGTGGCTCTCGGGGACATGTCCCGCTCCCCGGACGGATGCGAAATCTAGCAGCTTCTGATCTTGTGGGCGAGATTGCGCTAAACACAATGAGCAATAACATTGGAACAATCATAAAGAATGAACTGGCGGTCACATGGCCGTCGCATTGTAACCGTCGTCGGGGCAGGCGATGGACGATGCGGTCAACATTGATGAAACAACGAGCGGCGTGAAACAATCGGGTGAGGGAGGCGAAGGGGCAGGCTACGTCGTTCCGGGCCTAGGGCGAGATGCTAGTTCGGTCAACGGTTTGCAAGATGAAGGCTGAAGCTGCCAGGGCGTGTGTTGACGGTGGGGTCGCTTGCGATGGTTAAGATTGCTTGATGCCTTTGTTGACCAGAACTCGGTAGACTACTAGTAGTCTATCAGACGGCGTGTGCCTTTTCTGGCAGGACGCTTTGAAGAAAGGAAATTCGAGAGCCAGGGATCCATGGATAGTGAATAGAAAGATGCTGTGTACTGTCTGCATTGCGTTGTCATCTCGTCTTTCGGAACCAGTGAGTGAATAGTGTGGGATAATTCCCGAACCCTGGGTCTCGGGGGATATAGCATTGCTCACGCTGCAAGGCTCTGGCGGGTATTCTTAGACTCTCCCAAGTGCCATTCGCTCAGCGTAAATTAACGGTGGGACATGGATATGGACGTGGACAGGGACAAGGGAGCGATGCCCAAACTTGCGATGGCGATGACTCCGGAGACTTTGACGCTCACGGGGGCTTGCCAGGCTTCCAAGCTTTAAGTTACCCATCGGCAAATGCAGCGGAGACCGGAAGTGGAGCGGATGGTGTGATTCCATTGGCGCCTGCACACCTGGATCGCGCGCTCATTGGCCGGGAGCAAGGAGGGCTGCCGCAGCGAAACATGCGCTGGAACCTCGAAGCTGCCGGGGCGCACGCGTTCTCTGACGCAGGGGCGGCGGCGCTGTAAGTGGCTCGGCTTGCTCCGTCTCCGCAAGCTGCGTCCCAGGTTTCTGATCCAATGTTTTGGCCTTTCTCTTCAGATGGGATGCTTTTCTGTGCTTTTGTTTTTGTTTTTGTTTTTGTTTTTGCTTTTGCTTTTCTCGAACAAAGGGTGCTTCAGTGGGCAGAGAAACGTGCATTACGTACGTTCTTGAGGCGCAGAACTCTCTGATGGCGTGCAGCGAGGAGAAGTTTATACATGGACGGCGGGTTCACGTAGATGGAGGCGTCTGTCTCGTAGGCAGGAGGATGGATGAACGGCATTAATGGTAAATCCTCAACGTGAACACACAAACGGTCCTCGGCATGTGCTTCTGCTCTATCGGTAATCCCGTATTGGTGCCAGCGTTAATGGCAGCGATCAGTGTCAGCGTCGATGAAGGCTAGCATCAGCGCAGAGGCGGCCCCGTAACGATTGCAACCGTCTCGCACACCACTTCATTTCAATTCTCGGGCGTTAACCCTGACTTTGCGTCCCGTGGTAGGCTGCGAAGGATGGAGGTGGTAGTGGTGATGACATCCCAGGAATAGCACGCGTTGTATTGTGCTGTATTCTCGGTCCGGAAGAAGGGCACATGAAAGGAACGTTGGGAAATGCAGTGACAGTGACAGTGACAGTGACGCACCCCGAATCAAACCAGCGACGCCCGCAAGCCACGTTCACTTTTCCCTCTCCCACAAGCTGTTAATTCTGAAGGACCTATTTCCGCTCGATCCCTGGACCCGGCCTATTTTGCTCAAGTGATACGGACAGCCCACGTAGAGTCATCCATCCCAATCCTCAAACAGTCGCGCTGCGGTCCGTCGCATCGCATTCAACCTCCACCTCTCCACGCGCGCCCTGCAACGTGCGCTCAATCCCTGCTTCGCCCGACTCTTGCGCCCTTGACCCCCGTCGCCTCTCGTCGTCCTCCTGCCGCGTCCTGCCTTGCGCCTCCAGCCGTCCAGTCCCTCGGTTCACCAGGTGGCCCGATCCCCGTGTCGCGTCGCTGGTTGACCCCCTTTTTTCTTCTTCACGCCTCCACAACTCGCGCTCTCCTCCGTCCAAACCATCGCCAGTAGCGCCTCACGCCCCCCCCCTCCCAAATTCTGAAACAGCCCAACGCTCCGGAACGAGGGTGGCCCCGTCCAACGACAACCCTCCTTTCCTCTCCTCCAACCGCCCGATCTCACCGCCCTGGTCCTTCGGCTTTCGCCTTGTGCCTTGTTCTTGTTCTGTTGCCCCTGCTCCACATCTTCCAGAACGATACCCGTCACCAAAGCTCAGACACGCAACGCACTCCGCCACAGATCTTCTGCTCCCACCGCAATTGCCGGCACGTACATATTAAGAGCACTTCCCCCGCCGTCCACAGCCCACCATGTCGACTCCCGCCCAAGACGAATTCAACGCCCTTGTCTCCAAGAACACCCACCGTGAGACCCTCCACCCTGAGGACCGTGACGACGACTTCGACACCATCCCGGATCTCTCAGAAGAAGACTCCTTCCGCAACAACCAAATCGACTCCGCCATGCGGATGCCTACCCTCGACCGACTCACTGGCGCTGGCGCCTCTGATATCAACCTGCCCCCCGCCTCCTTCGACAGCGGCCGCGCCACTGGCGTCAAGGGCGTCATCGCCGACGCTCGCAACTATGAGGCTGCCCGCAAGAACAAGTGGCGCAACCGCGTCCGCACTGCCCGCGCCAGCATCTTCGGCCTCGACTCCGTCACACAGACTCACTCCAAGAGCGACAGTGAGACCGACGATGACTCCAGGAGCGCCGCTAGTGACCCCGATGAGGAGGCCTTCCTTCAAGAGTGGCGAGAGACCCGAAGGCGGCAGCTGGAGAGCGATGCCAACCGGGCTGTGAGGAACCGGAGGACCAGTCCCAGCGTTCGCATCTACGGTCGTCTGGACGAGGTTGATGCCCTGGGATACCTCGACGCCATCGAGAAGGTGGGCCGAGAAACCACCGTTGTCGTGTTCGTCTACGACCATGAGGTAAGCCCTCCCACATTCCCAACCGTTCCAATCATGATACTAACAACTATTGCAGTGCGAGGTCTCAGCTACGATCGAGGCAGCCATGATGCCCCTGGTCAAGGACAACACCGCTATCCACTTCGTCAAGGTCCACTACGAGGAAATCGAATTTGACAACGCGGCCGTGCCGGCTATTCTAGCCTACCGCAACCAGGGCGACCTGTTTGCCAACCTGACTGGCGTTATCGAGATGATCCCCGACGACGAGAGCTTTGGCACCGCGTCAATGACCAAGCTGTTCGCCAAGCACGATATCCTATGATGTGCCCCGGCCATATCGTACAATGCCCTACAGTAATGTCGTCACGTCCAAATCACATTTATCTCGTCCGCGTCGGTCATACTACAGACCTCGACACCGACTCTCTATTACGATACCCCATACGGATGAAGGCTTCCTAGAAAAGGAACCCTCACCGACACTATTCTTATTATTTCCTTTTATCATGTTGAGTTGGCGGAGTTATTTTGAGTACAGCACGGGATGGGAGAGGATGACTTCTGCGACGATTTCTTGTGTAGTCTAGACTCGGGACTGGGTCAAACACGATGAGAGCCGGAATGAGGCTTCGAGGATATATAGAAAAAGGGGTCTGTGGGTTTTCTTTGGGATGAAGATGTAACGCAGATATACCCATAGGACTGGGTCTCAGACAGGAACGGAGGCAAGGTCTTTTGGAATTATGGAGAGTGTTTGGAAACAAACATACGAGTAATTATGAGATGTTTACCCAATAAATCTGTCTACCTCTTTTGGTAAGAAAAGAAGTCCCTTATTTAAAACTCGTGCATCTGGTGAAGTTGTGACTAGAAGGTTCAGAGATTTGCTAGCGAGAGCGCTGAGCTGGAAACCTATGCGACCTGCCCCGCCACGTATTGGTCTTGTAAGTGAGGAGGTTTGGGAGTATTAGCACGCCTCGTCTTGAGCCTAAACGGAGGACTCCATGTCACCTGGTGTTCTTGAGGACGGATTCGGATAGGAGGGCCGAGTGAAGAACTCGCGGAGCTGCTCGAATAGGGAGGTAGGGCATGAAAGGAACGATAAGACATGCATGCGACGGGCAAGTGTGACACGGCGCTAGAGGGATTGACGGGGGCAGAGCTGATGGAGGGGAAAGCAGCGCTTGGCTGGGATGAGCACAAGTGCCAGACACTCATCGTCGACGACTTGACCGAAATACGTTGAAGTAGCGAGTTGAGTGTGAGAAGTAGACGATGGGGATCAAAGGTGTCATGTGGCGGCATCTTACGTCATACAGAGACGGAGAGGGTGACCAGAGGGAAGGTTTCAATGATGGGATCTTTTTGGAGGATGCTTGAGGTTCGGTCAGACATACGAATAAGTGAGACTGGTAGGTTTTTGGAAAGCGACACTGGCTTTGTTGGGGTATTAATGTGCAGCGGGAGGAGGGGGAGACGAAGATTAAAGGTGTGGACGGGATGACAGGACAAGACGAGACAAGATAATACAAGACAAGACACGACCCACGAGGAACATGAATTGGAACAGTCGAGAGCGGCTATTCCCTCGTCCCTTATCGGATCTTTCCCTTGTTCTCAATGAATTAATAAGGACAGGCTGGCCGGACGGCGCTCGTGGGCAGATGGGGAGATGCGGTTGAAGCAGACGGGATGGTTCGTCGTCGAGATGCTCACGCGGCCACTTTGCAAGGCTCGGTACCCCGCAGTTGCGCTGCGCTAGGGAGCTAAAGGGAGTCACGACGCCATCCATCGAGGTGGGGTGCGGCGGGCTGCGATAACGACACCGAACGAGGGCAAATCGCCATGGAGTAGACGGTGGTGCAATGGAGGAGGGGGCACGTCTGTGTTGGTGTCTATCTCGGGCTGGAATTAATTATTGGGCATCGATAGACGAGAACCTCGTTTTTCTATTCATTGTGGGTTGAAATGGACGAAGAAATGATACCATGAAATTAATGGCTGTTCTGTGAAGACGTGGCCCGAGGCTTACCTTACTTACTACTGACTTCGTACATGGTCGGTACCTGATCTGACGTGTATCTGTGACTAGCAAGCCCAATCCCAATCCCAAGCCCACGAGGCATGGCATGGGTACAGTGCCATGTAACGCATGGAATCCAATGGGGGATTTGCCCCTCCCTTGGACCCTAAGGAGAGGTGGACCCCCCTTGCTGCTTGTCGTTTTGTTAGTGAGTTATGCTAAATGGATGTTGGTATCGGTTCACGATGGAACCGCCGTAAAAGATGGACTGGATTCCAGGCAGATAGATCCGTGTCTTAATGGCGAATACTGAACTGGTCTGAGTGCGGGGTCATTGCCATACAGGTGCCTTAATAGTAATGAGGTACCGAGATATTCACTTCTTTTAGTGCCCCTCTCCCGGCGGCTGTGAATGCACGGCGCAAAGTCACCGTTATTACCCTTTTGGCTGCCGGGGCGCATTTGCCTCGTGCTGCCTTCAACCGTGCTGATCCATCTCTGCCTGGTGAGCGTGAATTCACAAATCCCACGACCACATCTCCCCATTCCCATTCACCACCTACCTCCTCCTCCTCGTCTTCTGCATCACTCGTCCACTCTCACCTTCTTTTATCCCCTCCGTTCGCCGCCCCGATAGCCCATACCTAGCGCCCACCCCTCCCGGTCTGATAGGAGGCCAACCCCAAACGCTTACCTGACCCATCTTATCAGCACGAGGTCCCCTGCTTACCCCCCCCGGGTCACTCGTGTTAAAGGATATCGCCCAATTCCAAACCTCAAACACCAACCCCCAGACCACCTCGCCCGGCACCTCTGGACCGTCATCGCAGGCCAACCTCCAGACCCGCCGGAGAGCCCTGTTCGTTTCCATATTTCCCCCACTGTGCGTGAAGTTGTCCGCGTGCGGCGCCTCTTGTTCAAGGCAGCGCTCAGCCGGTCTCCAGGCAGGCAGACAGGCAACAGGGCCGAAGCGACGAACCACCTAACGGCCAGAGCAAAGACACGCACACGCCTTGTTGGATCGGTGAAACTGAGACTACACTACTACTGCTTTTACCGCAGCGAACCAAAAGGCCAAACAGGTTGCTCGTACTTGCCTGGGCCGGGTCTTAGGTATTAGCTCAACCCTGATCTCATTCACCCTTTCGACCTACCCTTACGATTCATCCATCCATCAAGGCTTCGTCCGGGTCGCATCCGCCCCGAAGCGTTTCTCCGCTTCCCTCATCCCCCATCTCCGTTTGCCTCTCTTCTCCTACACATGCTGGTAAGTCACTTCTTCCTCTCTTCCCTCTTTTCCATCCCTCTGCAGTTCCAACTCGCCTTGTCCTGTCTTGTCTCTCATCCATGTTAAGTCGCTTTGCGTGCAAGACCCCGCCGCAGCCACCGTCCACACCTTCACCTCACCTCTCTCGCTCCCTCTTCCCCCTCCATCTCCGGCGATCCGTTGCCCCTCCTTCGCCCGAACTCGCCCCTCCCATATAAGCTTCACCTGGACCTTCACAACTGTGCCCTCCATGCGTCGCTGAGCTGCGGTGAAGCCTATGATGTGATAAGACGACGTCGCTGATTTTGCTCCCTCGTTATGGAACAGCAGGGCTCAACTCCTTGCATCCCGTCATCCGCCACCAACCGTGATACCCCATCCACCCGGGCGTCACCTGCGTCACTCTCCACGCCGGCAGTGACCCCTCAACCACTCAACACCACAACCAATACCACCAACTCTGCAACTACAACAGCAATCACCGCCGCCACTGCCACTTCAACGTCTAACGAAGCCTCGACGACACCCACGACCGTTCCCGCGACATCTGCCTCGACGCCGCCTCGGCACCAGCTCTCGACCTCCGAGCCTTCCCTGCGCTTTCCCCGCCCACAGGGTAATCGTCATCTTGCGAACTGGATCTCGTCCAGTAATCCCGACATCATGCGCGTTATAACTACCGAGGACACCGGCTTGTCCGAGTCCACCTACGAACTCATCACGGGCACCGACACCGAGAGCCAAGATGACAACTATACCGAGTCCATCAGCGAGTCCGTTGGCTCTCTCGACTTCCATCGCCCCGACGACGTCCACAGCCTCGCCGACACCGAACACACTTACGACGACGAATCGGTCGCCGGCGATTTCGAACCTCATACCAACCCCGCCAGCGATGATCAATACGGCGAGGATGACGGCACCGGGCTTGACCAGACATCTGGGGCGCAGCACCACGGGACATTTACTCCCAATAATGAGTCTGACGCCGAGTGTGAGTCTGAGGACGATGCTCGCTCTCGATCCTCCCTTGAGTATACGCAGCAGAGTCTCAAGACTCCTTCTATTCCCACTCCCGAAGCTAGCAAGATTGTGGATCGACCCGCCGGCATGGTTGACCCCATGGCCGCTGACGAGGGCAAAGACCAAAATGCAAGCCTGCGAACCACCGTCAACAAGTGGTTCTCAGAGTGGTACGCAGGTTTCCGGGATCGAGACATCCTGTCAAGGGACTCTTTGATGGAGTCCGCTGCGTTAGCACTCCCAGGCATTGTCTTTGCCCTGTTCTTGGGCTGCTTGATCCTCCTCGTCAACTCACCCCCCACATCCAAACCCCACATTCCCGCAGCCACGTCCGTCGTCACTCCCCACACTACGACATTGGCTCTCACTACCAGCCAAGTCTCGTCCACACTGCGGGCCCTGTCTGCATCGACTGGGACAGCCGCGCTGGTCCCCCTTGAAGATACCCTCCCCGATGAGTGGCTCTTCGGGGGCAAAAAGCCCGAACTGGCTGTTTTCAAGCAGCATGGTCACTTCCTCGTGCGCATGCCCTCGCATGTCAAAGAGACCTGGTTGGCAAAGAAGTGCTTGACCTTCTCAGCCACGCGCGGCGACGACATTGTTCCCGTGACGGCCTTGCCTATCGACGATGGGATGCTTATTAAGTTTCCCTACGAAGAGTCTTACGGAACTGTCAAGGTCGACATCACGGCGCTCTGTCGGCCAAAGATTCGCCAGGTGTTCCGTATCACCTTCGACAAGGGCATCATGGAGGGGGCCTTGGAAATGACGAAGCACCTGGCCCAGGATCTCACTGAACTCGTTCCCGCTGCTGCTCAAGAGGCAGAGCGGTGTTTCGAGGAAGCTAAACGATCACTGGAATCGGCGTCTGACAATGTTCTGACGGCATCTGACAGCCTAATCAAGGACCTAAGCACTCGATTCCACAATGCACACCGGTCCCTGGGCGTCATCAAGGCCGATGCCCGGGAACGCATCCGAAGTGCCAGGGAGGAAGTGTCAAAGAAGGTTGGAGTCGTCACGGAGCAGGTCAAGCAACAACTATCCAATGGCCTAGCTGTTCGGGACCAGGCCGAACTGAGCCTCCTCGATGCTCAGATCTCGGCCAAGCTGTGGTGGCTGAAGATGACAGGAGCCAACGACGAGCACGACCAGTACCAGGATAAAGCCAGAGGCTTTATGGCTAAGAAGAAGGCTGACGCAAGCGAAGGTCGCAAGACAAGGCGCTACGACAGCAACGACAAGGTCCGCGTTCGCTCCGGACTGTGGAACAAGGTGTTCAACGGGCCTCGATGCGCGCACAAGACCGGCCAAGGAAAGCGGGGAATGCAGCAATGCAACTTTGTGGTGTAAGGGTTCATCGTCATCATTTTCTTTTGATCGTTCATTTTACGGCTGGAGATGTCTTGTGGTATGGGTGGATTCGGGTTGGCACTCTTGAGGTATTGGGGCTCACGGTATTGGACAGGAGTTTCGGGCTCTCTCAACCATCATGTAGACATGGTCTTGTCTTGCTTTTTTCTCTCTTCTCTCTTACACTTTCCTTGTTGTTTGCTTCATGAATACTCAATGCCCCTCTGCATTTCCCTTGGGTATCCAGCATCTCCTCACTTTTTGATGTGCTTCCCGACACATGTGTACACGATACGATGGAACAAGACGCGGGATATAAAGAAAAACGAGAAGGAAGCCGGACGAGATGCGTCTATGGATATGTGAATATTTCCAGGTTGTAATACCATCAAGGGGAGTAAAGGGACGAGAAGGAGAGAGGATGAGGTCTAATAAGATCCATCTGAGGATAGGTGAATACTACCAGGTTGTAATACTGCCCAACGGTTGTGGGGTGTTTCCGGAGTGATGTCTTGCTAGTGTCGATTGTTTATTTGCCGCTAACTACGGGAGCAAAGAACAGCAGCTGTGGAACATTCAGAAGCAGGGACTGGTCATTAGCTGTCGAGTCATGGTGCTAGGCAACCTGCGAATAGCTCGAGGACAGGGATACGGTCGGAGGTGATTGTCTTGGATATGGACGACTGAGAAGGAATATTGTAGATATAGTCAAGTACAATTACAAAGATGACATGACAACTTCGAAGACCCTTGCGTACCAGCCTACCTAAGTAACTTGGTGTACAGAAGTCAGCCTAAGGTATGAATATCCGCGTAACTGGGAAAAGCCCAAGTGCTGGTAAGTAGCTTGTGGTCCCTTCCATGAAGAAGCTGATTACCATGGCAATTAATTCATTCACGTGGCTCCACAGGCAATTTTGTGCTGGCAGCCTGAGCCTAAGTAGGTTGGAAAGGGAAAGCAGAGGTACCGCCTCGGCGAAATGCCGCGCAGCGGTGACTTGCTGCTGCGGTGCCTGCCTTGACGCCTTGACCAATCAAGTGGGCAGCCAGGCACCGCGCTGGGACGTACTAGCGTAGTAGCACAGCACAGGCGGGCAAACAAGCGGCCAGCCCAAGGTGGGAAAGGAGGGGCACCTCAGGTATTTCTCTTCGGGCGGCGAGGAAGGGAAGGGGGGGAAACAAATCACCAGACAAAACTCCCATCTCGCACCCGCACACACCCTTTTGCAGACCCATCACCAGCGCTGCAACACCCGCCGAATATTCCTTTTTTCGCCCTTCCGGTGAGTTCCCTCTCTGTTTTTCTTTGCCTGCTGCTTCGGCGCTGCATTTCTTTTCTTCTCTTCACCCCGCCGCCGGGGTTGCTGTTCCCCCCCTGCGCTTGTGGTCCGCCCGCAGAAGGGGGGGCGAAGAGGGGTCAAAATCGTGGAGGGAATCACTTTGGGCTAACAACATGGGCGACGCCAGATTTTTAACGAGTCCCAAGATACACGCCATAACCCGCCATCATGTCTGCTTCCGAGCCTACTGAGCCCAAGGTCGAGGAGACCAAGGTTGAGGAGACCAAGCCCGAGACCACCGAGGTACGTGGATGGCGAACTGCTGCGGTTTTGGGGGTGATGCTTCCCCGCGATTTTTTTGACGACATCGCACCGGTCGACGCACGGCACGATAAAAGGACTGTTACCTCGTCTTTGCTGGCATGGGTTGGGTTGCTGTCGTCGCGTGCGTTGCTCAGATTCGGCGGTTCGACTTGACCCGTCCCATCTCGTCGTCTTGTTGCGGTCTGGTTTGGTGGTGCCTCGCCATCCGCCTCCGCTTGCGCGAGCTCTAGCACCACCTCACCTCATGCTGCGTCGACATGTTCTGCTCGCAATCGCTCGCGTTGGTATCTTATCGCTGAAAGGGATATTGCTAACGTATAACCACACTGTATTAGGCCAGCGCGGACAAGCCTGCTGAGGAGAAGCCCGCCGATGACAAGCCCGTTATCTCGTCGTCCGTTTTCTCCATGTTCGGTGGTGGTGCCAAGAAGGAGAAGAAGGATGAGGAGGACCGAGGCGACAACTCTGGCAGTGCCAAGGCTCAGCGTGACGCCAAGGGTGACGAGGTATGTCTCCTGTCTCCGGGAGGACTGGCGGTCTGGCCAAGACCGCGATAGCGGCGGCTGTGGCTGTTTCTTGAGAACTGTGATACTGACCACATCTGTTTCCGCAGGAGGCCCCCCCCGAGTCCGAGGATGTCCACTTCGAGCCCGTCATCAAGCTCACCGAGAAGGTCGACACCAAGACCAACGAGGAGTCTGAGGAGCAGGTGTTCAAGATGCGCGCCAAGCTGTTCAAGTTCGTCAAGGATACCAGCGAGTGGAAGGAGCGAGGTACCGGCGATGTTCGTCTTCTTAAGCACAAGGAGAACGGCAAGACTCGCCTGGTCATGCGCCGCGACAAGACCCTCAAGGTCTGCGCCAACCACTACAGTATGTGCTTACGTTCGGGGGTTTCGTGGGAGACGGCGCACCCCTCCGTCCTTTATGTGGAGTTTGTTACTGACTTTGGGCTTTGTGTAGTCGTCCCGGAGATGAAGCTCTCCCCAAACGTCGGTTCTGACCGCAGCTGGGTGTGGAATGCCGCTGCCGATGTCAGCGAGGGCGAGCCCGAGGCCGTCACCCTGGCTATCCGATTTGCCAACTCCGAGAGTAAGTGGACTGTGATTTGTCGTGCGTGCGAGGTAGTTGATTGCTAACGTTCGGGTTTACAGACGCGAACGCCTTCAAGGATGGCTTCATGAAGGCCCAGAAGGAGAACGAGGAGATCTTCAACAAGGCTCAGGCGGCCGATGAAGCTACTTAAGCACCTTCTGGTTGCCACACTCGCTCACAACGGGCGCGGCCTAGATGCCCGGTGTCTAGGGCGAACTGCGACCCTCGACCCCCGATTCCCTCCCCCAACACGTCACTACAACACAACACACACACGCCTTGGATATCGTCGTCAATGGACGACGATGGCGCCATCTCCCTCGAACCCCCAATCCCCCATACACACGCACATGCACAAACTACCACACGCACACACTACACGACTGATTTGAAGCAATCGAGGATCCGCGGAACGGAGGGCCATGGAGAGTGAAATGGGAGGGGAGCGCCACTCTGGATGGAGTTCGCCGGAAGGCGGTTTGGCGGATGGACGGATAACATCAAGAGCATCAGATCACACAGCACATTCAATTCAAAAAATTAGATAGAAGCGGGACGTGCGTGACTGTGACCCAACGTGAGGTGGATTGGCTAATGAAGGACCTTTGTAAGGACGATCCGGGGAGTTTTGCCTTTGGGTGGTTGTGGTTGTGCATGTGAAGGGCGGTGGGAGGAAGTGTGGCTGAAGGGGGGAAGAATCGAAGGGTGTTTGGCGGTGCTGCGCCACAAGAGTCCTACTGATTGATTACCAACCTGTATCCATAATTACTTCCTAGATTGCTGCCCCTTCCCGTGTCCAAAGGTATTCGATGCCAAGAGCTGGGGGACGGGCATGTACGAATACCGTACCTAAGCATGTTCGTTCCCTGGCGGGCTCAATTCACAGACACAGGTCCCGACCCGACGCCCATCAGCATCAGCATCGGCATCGGCATCGGCATCGGCATCGGCATCGGCATCAGAGAGACACGGAGAAGAAGATGGAAAGGGCGGGGTGGCTTTGTGGTAGACATTAGCGGGCCCCTCTAAACGCCTGACCGCCCGCTCACGCAGTTTGGGGGGGGACGCCACAAAGGACGGCACAGTGTTTCTAGAAAGGGCGTCTCGAGGATGGGACGCGTCGGAGAGTCCATGCCGGGTGACACTTTGGTTTCTCCGTGGGGAATCGAACACCGGAGAAGGGCCAGGCAGGCAAGGTAGGTAGGTATGTATTTGACCTAAGGTCCAGCATGCGGTGGAGTTCCGGGGGACGACGTCCATGCCTTTTGGTGGCGCCCACAGAACAGAGACAGGCCAGTGAGGTTCGGGTCGGGTACTATAGTTAGTTAGCAGCAGCAGCACAAGCAGTGAGAAGACTCGGGTACGTCAGGTAAAGGTACTCGGTACTGGGTTCCATCCGTCTTGTCGCGCTCTCGCTCTCAGCCTCCTTGCTTCCTCGATCGTCGCGCGTCAATCCGGGACTTCAGCCTCTTTTTTCTCTCCCGCTTCCCGCTTCCCTCTCTCTGCCCTCCGTCGTCGTCGTCGTTGTCGTCGTCGCCCCCCCCCCCCCGCCGCCGCCGCCGCTGTTCCGTGTCGCCCTCTTTTTCTTTTGGCCTTGGTCGCCCGCCCCCCAAAACTTCGTCCTCGCTCGACTCTTCTGAAAACCCGGTTGACGACGCCCACTTACTTTTTTTGCCTTGTCGCCCTTTACTCTCTCTCCCTCCTATTATTACCCGCCCACAGGACAGGACAGACAGACGCGCCCCCCCCCCGTCCGACCGACCCTTTTCCGCCTTCGCTGTGGGAATTTGTCCTTGTAACCCAACCCATCCTGCTATCCTCCCCCTACCCACTCTACCTACTTCCCCGTCTCCCCCCCGTTGTATGAGTTGTTGTGTGTGAGCACCGAGAAGAGGAGGCTCCTTGTCTGAGTTCTGTCTGTTTCCCTTTTTTTTCTCTCTTGCTTCCCACCCCCGCCGGGCTTCTAAGAGAAGGGAATCTTTTCCCCCCCCATAACGACAATATGTTGGTTGAGGTGAGTGTGACACCTGCCGGGTCCTTTTTTTACTTTATTTCTTGTCGTTTCTTTGCTCGTTTCCCTTTGGCGTTGTCGGCGTCTTCTCTGGTTCATCGTCCGGTCCTGCTCCCTTCTTCCCTCGGCTGCCCTTGTCGCGCTTGCGTCGGGGGCCCTTCCGGCGTCGTCGATCCGGGTGCTGCTGGGTCGTCGGTGAATCGCGGTTGGTGGTGACGGGGACGCGGGCTGGGCGGTTGTTGCGAGAGCGAGGAACGGCAGCGGCCCTGACAGCTGGCGACGGGTGAGCGTGGGTGGTTCTCGCCAGGTGTCAAACGACGGGAGCAAACAAACACCTGCTCGTGGCACAAGGCAAAAAAAGCACAGCACAGCACTGCGCTGCGCTGCGAAGGAAGGCCGCATTGCTGCTGCACGCGTCTTCGGTGACCGCGCCGCCTACCTACCTGCCTGCTGCATTCTTGCCTTCCATGTTTGCTTGCCTCCACGACGTCTTCTCAGCCCGCCAGCCGTCTCTCCGTTCACCAGCCCTGACTGCCAGCTGCCTGAGGTGTTGCCTGCCAGCCAGCCAGTCTGTCTACCTCACTTACCTACCTGTCCTACCCATTCATCACCATTACAACCGCCGTCGCCTTCACCGTTACTTACTATTGCTGCTACGGCTGGACACAAACGCTGTGACCTCGTTCTTTCCCCCTCCTGTTCTTCCTACTCCTCTACACCCCAAACGAGTTCGAGTTCGCTCTGCAATCCAACAATGCCCGTCTCCCGAGCTCGCCGTTCGGCCACGCCTCGCAAGCGCAGGCAGTCGAGTCTCGCCACAGATGCCGGAACCCGTGCTGACGAACTGCAGCGTAAAGTCAGGGTTGTCACCGAGCAACACATCCTGTGAGTCCTCGCTCTCTCCCCTTCTCCTTCTCCTGGCCGACGGCAATGCTGACCAGAAACGCCCCCCGCAGCACTGACAAGCCTGCTGTGGAAAACTTCCCCATCCGAAAATGGAGCCTGAAGCTGTTCCTGCTAGACGAGGACGGCACTGAGCGCCCTGCAGACGTCTTCACCAAGGTCGTCTACAACCTGCACCCGACCTTTGAGAACCCCGTCCAGAGTATGACTTCCCTGTACTTGGTGTTTTATGTTTTCCACCCCGGAACCGACTCGCTAATCATACCCACCTCGCCGTGCAGCCTTCACCAAGCCGCCTTTTCTCTGCACAAACGAGGGCTGGGGCGAGTTCGACTTCAGCATCGACTGCTACACCACCGAAAAGACCAAGCTTGCTCCCATCATCCAGGACCTCCACTTCGGCAAGAGCAAGTACGAGATCACCCACGCCGTCACCTTCAAGAACCCCTCCCAGGCCCTGCAGGAGCGTCTGCGCGAGACGGGTCCCCTGCCCACCGACGAGGAGCACCGGCCTAAGAAGAAGGGCATCGCCACCAAGAAGAGCGCCCAGAAGTTCGACTACGAGAAGATTGCCGAGGCATTGGAGAAGCTCGAGGAAGAGGATCTCCTGCGTGTCATCCAGCTCATCAACGAGAACAAGGGTCCGGACACTTACATAAGAAGTGATGTCGAGGGTAAGTTTATTCCTAATCTGGCTTTTCATCTGGGGAGAGACCGCCTTCGCGGTGCTCCTCTACGCTCCCTTCCGCCCTCGCTCCCCCATTTCCTATTCCTCGGTTGATTAGTGTGTGGTGAGCTAATAGTGGATGACTTGACTCAAGCCGGAGAGTTCTCAATTGACCTCTACACTATGCCGGAAGGACTTTCAACTAAACTCTGGGACCACCTGGTGAGTTTTGTTCTCTTCACGATTGCATGGCTGGCCTCTCGTGTTTGCTCACAACATTTCCGCAGTCCAAGAAGGGTCTTGTCACTTAGAGGACCTTCCATTTACCACTTAATGTTAAACCCTATTGTTTCTTTGCCGAGAGGGGGTTGAACAATTGACATTTAAACGAAGGCGGGAATGAGCCGGTCTAAGACGTGGCCAGTTAATGACAGGGCAGGAACTGATCGACGAGTACGAAAAGAAATGGAGAGAGAAAAAGACCGAAAAAAGGGAACCGGGGTGTTGATTAACGGAATGCTTGAGACTGGGGGACGATACGGGCAGACGCTAGGGAGGAATTCGGGGCATCACGACTGAGTCCTGTTGTCTCGACGTGCTCCTTTCTCTTGGGAACCGCATGCTTTCTCATCACGGGAGAAACATCTCAGGGATCGACTGCTCGGGTGGGACGGGGCGATGTGTCTGCAGAGGCTTCAGCCAAATGGCAGTTTGCCTTGGCTTCGACTTGATCGTTTCAAAGTCGCCTCTCTCCTCAGAGGTACGCGAGATGCTGCACTTCAAGAGAGGCCGGCGACAAACCTCGGAAGAGGCGTCGGTGGCTTACACGTCGCTCCAGGGTGTGGTGTGTGATTCACGTTGAACGAAGCAGCACGCGTCTGGGATATGATTTTTCGGGCGTCATGCACCATCTTGGTCTCAGCGCATGCACGAGGAGAGAGGAGCGCGTGGTTAGTTTTGATTTTGCTGCTGTGTGGTGTACTATTTGCTTTGGTGGACGGGTCTGCGAGCATGCCACGCATTGAGGGAACAGGCTAATTGAATCAAAACGGTTTGCTGTAACGATTGCTACTGTCAAGACTGGTCATTTTGCCTTGGTTGTGAAGACGAGTTATGGATGCCTTGAGACTGTAGGAACAAGCGAGTTTTGAAGTTACAAAAACGTATACGAGAAGAGCCACCTTATTAATGCCCTGGGTACTTACTTGCCGAATTGCGTTCAAACAGACTTGTTGGCTGGCCTAGTCTATGTCTCGCGAAACTAAGCGAATGTACCAAGTTCTGGTATTTAGGCAAGGCGGTCGAGTCGCGTTGATACATCACAATTCCGTGTTTCGTCAACTAGTGTGTCATTGACAATTCATTCTCTCAATTTCTTCTTCTTCTTCTTTTAATTTTGTCTATCAGTGCCATTTCTACCCTCTTTTTGAGTACTGTACTGTTCTGATAGCTCTGCTAATGCCCGCCAACCATTTGCTAGTTGCCTCGTCCATTTTTTGGTTCAGTAGCTCTCTGGCGAATTAGGCCGAGGGAATGAAAGAAGAAAAGAAAGCTAAAAGTTGTCCACCAGACAGAACATCATAGCAAAGCCCCCAACCATTGGGCCATTTACTTCTGTGAAACTAAAAAAGCAAAGGTCGTCCGTCAGTCGCGACCCGGGAATCAAGAATCAATCATGCCCAACATGATACAGCGCTCCCAAATAAGATGTCAGGTTATTGATAAGGGTTCTTCTGGGTTAATCAATACGGGGCCGCGCCAGTATTTGGCGCGCCTTAGACATTGGATGACGGCCCGGATGGATCCAGCCCCGGGAACTGCGATGGATCCATGGCCATGTACTCGAGCAGGTCGAGTCCCCCAACATTGACACCCTCAGCCGTCATAGCGACCGAGGTATTCTCCACGTTTTGGAAGAACGCAGGCCCGGGTGGCAGGTACCACATCTCGTTGCCTTGATTGTTCCAGTCGTCAAAGACGCTCACGTCCATGTTTGAGACAGTGTTGTCGACGGCCGTGGGCGTGGATGGACCAAGCGATGCGTTGCCTGGATAGGGGAAATTGCCAGTCGACAGATCAAACGGCGTAGCTGAGATGCCGTTCGCTTCATGAGAAGGAGAGGGAGGTCGGACTATACCGCGATAGTCAGCGCAAATTTCCAGGTACTCACTCCAGTGTTGATGACCTACAGTTGCCGTTGAGCCCATCTCGGAGCTTCTGAGCATGGCCCCCAACCCAATTAGCGTTGTTTTCTCCGTTAGGCCCAACACTGCAGCTGGCTCCGTTCCCAGGCACATCTGGTATAGGGCTCTGTCCCTTGCCCGATGCCTGTTGCATTGTTGGGGCCTGAATGAACCGGTTTCGTAACCGGCTCGTCAAGGATTCAAGAAGGTCAGCGAACCGAATACCCAAGTGCACATCATCGACAACGCAGTTGCGGAGCGCTTCCACCGTCGAGTCCATCAGCTCAATGCTCATCTTGACATCAGACCTCGGGGCGCCGAGCGCAAAGGTTTTCAGCAGGAACATGGCGCCACTGATAATGCGGAAATAAGTCCGAACTGGCGCGTGTTTGAGGTAGTCGCCGGGCAACAGACCATCAACGACGGTTCGAAGGAGGTTGCGACTCCCCTCAACGACCTCGCGTATGTACTCCTGGTCATTGGCAGTGAATCCACCCAACTGGCCGAGTGGGAGCTTGCCAAAGTTGATCATGGTCTGCGGAGAAAGCTGCTGGTGCCCGTTGGCTGACAAGAGTCCATCAGTGCCCAGTCCAGTTGCATTACCAGCGTTCCCCGCGTTGTTAGTGCATCGCTCAACGACGGCCTGCAGCGAGAGGGAGTTGATGTAGATGCGAACGTACTCGTACTCGATGGTCAGGATATGTCGAATGAACTGGGGCAGCTTGAAAAGCTCAAATTCCCTCCACCAATCGCGGAGCAAGGGCACAAAGTCTTGTAAAAGTTCAACGTATTTGCCGCTCTGTATAATTTGCGTTGTGTGCTTCCGGGAGCGAAACAGCTTCTCGTTACCCATGTGCATGGCGTTACTGATGCCCGCCCAGCAATGGATGATTTGATCATCGAGCTCAAGGTCTGGCACATAATTGAAAGTATTGCACAGTGAAGACGGGTTTGTGCCTGGCGTGGTGCCCTCGTGGGATGCCGGTCGCCGCCGAGAGATGGCTGGGTCGCTCTTTCGGAGATGGTCAGGGGCCATGTTAGTCCAGCCGAGACGCCCGGCCAGCTGCGTGGTGTAGATGAGCAGCAAGCGCTTGATGCGGTAGGCTCGTTGTCGGTAGGCTTCCTCTTTGTACTCGAGTCGCATAATGGCATCGTCTTTGAGCATCTCGTCGATATCATCAAAAACACCGAGCTCGTAAGCCAGGCCGTTGGCGGTGCTCAGAAGCATCCAGCACATGCGATCACTTCTCCACGCCGGCTCGAGCCAGCTTTCGATCCTCTTACCTCCGAAACTTTGGCCCAAATGCCGATTTGGATCCTCTTCGGCGTCCATGGGGCCCATCATCACATCGACCATGGGAAGCACCAATTCATCTGTCGCCTCGCTCGGAGGGAAATGTAGGGCTCGTGGATGCCACTCCGTCAAGATCATGAGCGACTCGATAGTCCCCAGAGTTCGCAGACTGCCTTTTCGTAGTCCACGCCAGGGAGCAGTGCTGCTGGTTTGGGACTCGTCAAACATGGCCGTGGAAGGCACGCAGAAACCTCCTCCGAAAGCCTCTTGTCCCCATAGACAACGCTCAATCATGCCTCGCAGATACGTCCATAGCTGCTCGTGGATTGCGTGAGAGCGGCAATGGCCACCTGTACCAGGCATTTTGCGATATCGCGATGCAATAGTTAACAGAGTAACGGTCAAGATAGGCTCCTCGTATAGCAGGGTTACGTGGGAGGCGGGGTTGCTAAATGTCGGCGGTGATATGGGTGTTAGAGGCGAGAGATACTTGTAGTAGCTATCACCGAGTTAGCCCACGCAAATTCAAGAACGCGGCACTCGCGTGAGGTTGAGCTTACTAGTCAACATATTCAATGGCTTCAGCTGCGGTAAACCACCCAGCTCGAACGAACCGGAACCTTTGCCACGCCGCGATGGCCTCAATGTATCCTGGTTGGCTACTCAGCTCAGGGCGCGAGAGCTCCGGGTCAATAGGCTGCTCCACCCTAACAGGCATGGTGGTTCGACGAATGTGTTTCGGAACGCCGTCGTGAGCCAGGGGTGGTGGAGGAGCCGGGCGAATAGAAGACATGCTATCTTTGCGTTCATGGTTTGCGGCCGGACTGTTATATGTCAGCGTATGGTTCTTGAACCGACGGGATGCGAGGTCAGGCCGCGCCTGCGGAAACAGGGTTATGGTTGGGAAGCGCACCTATCCGTGGCTGCCTTATAGAGCAGGTCTAGGGCGTCGTGAGGTCCAAAAACGCTGCGGCGCATCACCGTCTGAGCCTCGATGTTTTCGAGGGTCTGGTTCGCGTCACCGTCAGCACCGAAGTCGCTGTCTCCCCTCTCGCGCCTCGACCCATCCGGTCTACGAAGGGGTTGATTTCGACCTTGGGAGCCACCTGGAGTCAAGGGCACGTTGCTGTAGGCGCGGCGATCGATGAAGGTCGGTGGGGGACTGTCGCTGGTTTGGACTCGTTTGCGACCGTTGCGGACGATGTACTCGTCAACATCGCTGCCTTCGCCGTCGTCGGTCTTGCGCTTGCGGCGGGTTGCGCTGAAGAAGCACTCTTTGCTCTCGCGACGGCAGCGGACGCAGGGAGGGTCGTGGGGGTTGTCGACGCTACCTAGGTCGCACCGTACCTTGCGACGGCGGCAGGGAATGCACGCCTGATAGACTCGTTTGTGCTGTGCGCCTGGGACCTGGTTTGCCTGGTTCGGGGTCGGCAGTTGCTGTGGTAGTTGGGATTGCGATAGCGGGTTGGGAGTCGAGGAAGAACCGGTAGGGCTCGACTCTGCGCCGATAGAGGGCGCATGGACGGACCCGTACGGGACCATGGCTCTGGAGTCTCCTCTCCCAGAGGGAGAGAGTCGGCGGCGAATGGAGGGCTGGCGGTGTCAAGGTTGAGCAGACAGGGTCGCGACCAGCGGGGTAGCGGGCAGCAGAGGGACTGGATTCGATCGGTAGGGGACAGGGCTGTGGAGGTGCAGCGACGCTGATGCCGTGGTGGGCGGCATGCACTGCGCAGCAGCAGAAGTGAGGCAGGCGACGATGATGTCGAACTCGGTTTGTGGCGGTTGGGCGAGGTTGAAGGGAAAGCCGCGTGGGCCGAAGAGAAGCGAAACTGGGGGGATTGACGACTTTTTGGAGTCCTTTGGGTAGGGGGATGATTGCAGGGCGGCGGGCGTCTGAGAGATAGTACGTATCTCGGGCCAGTGAAATGGAAGCGCAGCGCGCCAGGTGTCAGGGCCAGTGCGTGCGGGGGGCCAAGCGTTGTGGGCGTGTTTGTCAGAGGGTGTGTGGGTTGTCGATTGTCGATGGACGGTTCTCGATTGCAAGGGAGTCGGCGAATACAAAGCCTTTCTTCCCGTGCGCGTGGGAGCCTGCGGGGCGCGGAACTTTTGGACCGTCGTATCCTTGGTGGGAGACGGCGGGTGGGAAACGGTTTGCTGGCGGGCAATGGCAATGGCAATGGCAATGACAGTACGAAGTATACGGGCACTCTTGTGACAATTCGACGGACGCGGAAGAAAAATAACTTTGCAAAGGGGGGTGGTTGGATGGATGAACCACGGCGGAAAGAGAAGAAAAGGAAGAGGGTTTCCTGTTAGTGTTTTGTTGACGCTGATGCAGAAGAGAGGGAAAAAATAAGAAGCGGTGGTGGTGATAAGGCAAAGAGAAAAAGATGCTGGACAGCAATTTGGACCACCAACAAGACTCCGGAGGAAAGATGGCGGGCAAGGCGGAATACCTGTACGGAAGGTGAGAGGGGATGCCCAGACAGGTAGGTACCTGCCGTGTGCCCCAGGTGCACAGATGGGGGGACACTAGTATCGTCGCGCTAAGCCAAGCTACCTCCCAACTGCAGAGCACATCTTTTGCTCAGACGTCGACCTAAGCATGAAATGAACGACTTTCACGTACGTACTCTTTAGGTAAGTGACGAACTACCGAGTTGCAGTATACTCGACCTGGGTGCGAATTGAGTAATGCAACGCCTCATTGGCCCCTTGGTCGCAACGTGGAGGACAGTGAGAGTTCCCTCCGGACTGTGGATACGAACACTGCAGACGTGGAAAGAGAAAACTTTTGGACGTGTGGGATGGGCGGGCAGCGTGCTTGTTGGCTGGCCTTGGATGACACTCTGCACCTGCACGCGATCGAGGAAAAACAGTTACGGCACGAAGAGGGTGGGGGGGGGGGGGGGGAACCGGGATCGTGGGTGTTCCAATTGGAACCGGGACAGAACGTGGTCGCGATTTGATAGATTGCTGATGCTCGGATGCCACGGGGAGATGCAGTTGTATTCGTAACTACCTACCACACTGCGTCCGAGCTGTGATTGTATTCGCAGTCCCGTGATGAACCTCTCTACCTTGGACATCCTGCTTGCTAAAGAGTATTCTCTTGTTTAGGGATAAATGTATTGTTTGCGCTAAAGCAGTACTCAAGCTTAGAGGTTACGGATAGAATCTAGGGATAGGATTAGCCTATGGTTTAGAATTAAGGAATTCATTACAATGTATTAAAGTGTGCTGGAGGCCTGGTCCCTTTAGTCTTTATCCTAATCTTGTTTGTGCCCTTAGCAATGCTCTGACAAAACCCAAGTCATCGCAATTGAATCGTAATCGCTTCTTACTGTACAGTACCTAGCCGGTAGGTCAGCAGCAAGCAATGTGCCGCATCTGCATCCACAATCCACATCTCACCCTCTCACACAAACTCGCATGCGCCCCTCGATTGCTGCGGCTTCGTTTCTTTCGGGCTTTGACCTTGACTTTGTACCCGAACCGAAGGTGCTACTGTTCGTACCGGAGCGCGTATCAAACGTTCATCCTCGACGTTGTCTAACGAAGACCTGTGTCTTGTCATCCTGTGTCTGGTATGACAACATCCAACCAAGCTCCGAGGCTGGTCATCCAGCAATGTCCGTTCCGGGTTCTTATCAATTGTCAGCAGTCATTTGATCTCTTTAAGTCATTCCTGCCTCTGAGCTTCTTACTTGCCGTCTCGTCCGCCGCCACCAATGCCCACCACCCAATCACGCCCACAACCGAAGCTCCTCCCGCAGCTATCGCCACGATCCATCACTAACACTACCACCTTACCAAGTCTCTTTACTTCATGCAGACCCGAGACTACTCCGAAAAAAGAAGCAAAAAAAAAACACGATAACCTGGACTTCCCCTCCTACGGTTTTCGCTCCCCCTCTTAGCGAACCAATGGTTGCTCATGAGGCGTAGGTCACGTTACAGACGCCTCACTCTCCTCCCTTGTCACCAACCCTCCCGAACTACCGAATTACGTACTGCCAATGGATCCCAACTCGCCCGTCCTCTGGGGAAAGTCTGTGCTTCCACACCAATTGACCCGGATGGAGATTCGAGATCTGACCTACCTTTTTGAGCGCTAAAGCTCTCTCACTCTGGTCACGGGACCCACGACAGCAGGATGAGAATTAGAAGGATTCGTGCCTCAGGCCAAGTCTAACCTGAATTCAACTATCTCTGAGCTCCTACTCTTTGACTAGTTAAGGCTTATACAAGCTACCTGCGGGGAGCCTCACACGCGGCACTGAAAAAGACTGTCCAAATAGCCCAAAATCCGTAAACATGCCAATGCTGCAAGAGATGTCGCTTTTGCGCCGCCCGGCAATCTATCCGGCCATCGATCCGGTTTCCAGTACGGCTGCCATCCGGGAGCAGATGAAGTGCCGCAACGACGAATGGACCCTTGACGGCGTGATGACGGAAGTCACGTGGATTACAAGAACCCCGGAAACCCCAATCTGGGGTTCGGGGCAGAAATCCGTTGCCAAGGGCAAGACACTGTGGAGGGAGTGTATAAACTATTCCAGGACTGTTTCAATGCTAGTAATCTACAGTACTAGTCCATTATACTGTACGAATACACAAGTCTGATAGACTATTGAACGGGCAATGATATGTTCGTCAAATATCGTGTTTGGCATAGGCATAATGTCAGACATAATGTCAGGCCTCTATCATGACCTGCTAGTCTGTTATGAGCTGCACAGAGGTCTTTATAGCCTATAATCATCATTACCATTTTATTCACCTCAACTGCATAGCATCATATGCAAAATCCACGTTACCCTCTACCCTACCTAGCTAGCTGTTCAAATCTCGGGGACTGCTACTAGCGTGGGTGAGCAGCGTTTGTTGTCATTGACCAGCCCACGGCGAATTGTCCACTGTCCATTGATGGATACTTCGTACAGTCAGTAGTCACCATGATGTGATGATAGGTAAGAACAGGAGAGCAGAACAGAGAATGGTCGGCACCTCAACGCCGGCCGGGTGCATCGGAGTCTTCCACGTCAGCAGGGCCAAGAAGGCCGTTGCTAGGCATCCGCTGCAGCGAGCCCCCAGCCAAGGCACAAAAACAAACGTCACAGCAGGCGAACGAGAAGCCCACCAGCCGCACAGCTGACGACAAGACACGAGGAAAAGCGGAGGACTCGACGAGGTTTCCTGGGTGGGCATTGGCACAGAGCCCGACACCTTGATGCAAGCCAAGCCCGGGTACGAATGGACCCAGAACTCAGCTGGAGCCTTTAGGCGTCACATGATTGGCCAGAGCGAACTGCCACCGTGGCGCAGCAAACACTCCATGTCTCCAGGAGTGCCGAAGTGCAGTGCGTGGGAGTTGACGTCCCTGGGGAGCCTTGAAGCGGATGTTTCGGGGCACAGCAATGGCGCTGCAAGGCGACCAGGAGGATGGACGGGAGTTGTAGCGGCGGGTAAGGCCTGTCGGGCTATTTGCAGGTGCCCGCGAGCCCGCAAACCCCGCCAAGCTCGCCGTCCTTCACTGAAAGCGGCGATTCCGTGCGCTGGGCGATAGTGGATGAAGCCCTGAGAGCCTTGGGTCCCCCTTCTAAAATGGGAGGCTTTGCGTAGGGCGCCCAGTCACAGCAACGCGTGGCCACATTGTGGCGCTGACGGGCGCTGGGGCTTGGCTGACGAGCCGCCCGTCATGACGACTCTCCTCAGTCCTCTGGCTGACCAGGGAACGCTTCGTTTTCGATTTGTTTCCAGCGCTGCCCGCAAACAACAAACCGTCTTTCTTCCGTATCCCGTATTCTTTATTCCATCTTCGCCATTTTCCTATCACGACAACGTCAACCCACGACGACGACGACGACGACGACGACGACGCCAGCAGAGGACCCTCGCTTCTCTCTCCCTACCTATTCGCTGTCACGATTGACGCTGCCCGACCTTGGCCTGTCCAGAGCTGAGCTGAGCTGAGCCTGATTCACCCACGAAACCTACAAGCCCTCCCTCGATTACAGCCGCCGACAACTCAGCTCCCTCAACCTCCCATCTCCTTCCCATCGCTCAGGCTCGCCGACCATGAAGAAGTTCGAATTCGACCCTGATATCGTTCCCAACGTCAAGCTGGGAATCCACTCCTTCCAGATCATTTTCACCTTCGTCGCATGGTGTATCGAGATTGCTGTCTTCCGCGCCAAGGATGCAGAAGTCAACGGCCTCAATGGCTGGACATTTGGAGTGGTAAGACCGACATCCATCTCTGCTCTCCATCATTAGTGCTAACCACATTCTTCCCTGCAGTGCTTCCTCTCCATTCCGGCCTGGATCTACCTCATCATGACCCCCCGATTCAGCCGAACTCGCAAGTTCGCTCAGCCCCACGCCATGCTTGCTGTCGACGCTGTCTTCACCGTCCTCTGGCTCTCCGCCTTCGCTACCCAGGCTTCTTACAACGCCAAGGACCAGTGCGGCAAGGCCTGCGGCATCAGCAAGGCCATTGTTGGCCTCGGCGTCTTCATCACGTACGTGTTTCATCCTGCACGGCCAACCAAGCCACGTTCGCTAACGTCTCCGTTTCTGCAGCCTGTTCTTCGCCGGCAGCACTTTTATTAGTGCCTACACGCTGACCTACTCCAACTTCCACGGAAACCTGCCCGGCTACGACAACCGGAAGCTCCGCGGTGGTGAGAACATCGACCCCGACAAGGCTGCATTTTCCATGGCACCCCACGACGATGAGGCTTATGAACGTGTCAACATGGACGAGCAAGAGCCCACCGGCAGCCAATACAACAGCAACACCTACAGTAGCAACACCTACAACAGCAGCACCAACCAATACACCGAAGGCAACCCCTACAGCACCGAGGATGACGACCCTAGCCGGTACGGTGCCTTGCCTCATCGCACCAACACCCTTTTCGACAACGACACTGAGTACAACTCTGGCGCACCGCCGTCCATGCCTTACGCAAACCCTCCCGCCGGCAACGCGTATGACGATCACCTAGACCATGTCAATGACCCCTACAATGACCCTCACAATGACCACCTGGCACAATTCCCTCCCGGCAATTATGACCGAACGCACTGAATCACTAAATCACTCTTGAAATATATGGGTATAGCGATGGGATGGGATGCACGATCTCTCTTGGGTTGATATTGTGGTTTGTTTGCGAAGGGAATCCTGGGAAAGTCCGCGGTTGGGAGCGAGGTTCTTACTCTACGGTAGATAACGTCTCTGGTTGAAGGGGTGTTACGGCGTCATGTTTGCGACGAGACAGGCACTCGAGGAGATATACCAAACCAGCCCTAGTGCACATGGAAGATAGACTTGCAAGGCAATGGGGTTTCTGTACTCGAGTTGAAATTTTTTTGGAAATGAAAAAAAGGACGTGTATGTATATGTATCAGCCATATATATCATCGTCTTGTCTGTCGATGCCCAACTCCCAACGCCGTCTCTTTTGTGTGTCTGGCATCCGATGCTCCCAATTCTCTTGACCAAGATGAACCAAAAACCACATCCGCCTTGTTATCTCTTTTTGCTACCAAGTTCCGCAGCTGGTTTCTCCCTGTTTCCCTAACATGCTCAGGCCTTGCTCAGCTTGCGGATTCGCTTCGCGATGTCCGGGGCGGTTTGCTGCATGGGGTTCAATCTCCGGTCCTTGGCCATGGCGGCTGTGTCGTCGCCGTGCTTTGCGATCAGCCTATCGAGCCACTCCCTCTCACGGCTGCTTTGATGGCGAGGGGTCTTTTCGGCGGGGTTGCGGCTCTCCTCGATGAGGGACTTGACGACATGGGTGGTATCGGGGTCGTCCTCGATACCGGTCCACTCGTCGGCGGCGGCTGCGTCGTTGACCTCGGTGTCGCTGTCCTCGTCGATGTCGTTGAGGAGGTCGTTCAGCGGGTTGGGCTTGGAGCGGCCGAGGATGCGGACGATCTTGCCGTCGGCGTCACGCTCCACGCGCGCCTCGGAGACAATGGCGTTCTCGATGGTGGTGATGGCGAAGGGGTCGGAGGCAGAGGTGCGCGTGGTGACGGCGCCAGCTGCGCCGAGCCGCTTCTCGACGCCGCCCGTGGGGGCCTTGAGGCGGGCGACGAGGCCGAGTCGGCGGTAGTTTTGCGAGAGGGTCTCGTCCTTGTTCCTACACGCAGGAGCTCTTGTCAGAAACAATCCTCGTCTCGGGGGGAGGGAAGGGAGAGCTTTACCAGTTCTTCGCGATGACGGAGTTGCCCCGCGGGTTGAGGATCTTCTTGTTATTCCGGTTGGACGTGCGGACGGGAGCGCGGCCGGAGCGGCGCTTCTTCTTCTGGAGTTCGCGGCCCATGGTTTACGGTTTATGGGGGAGAGAGTTAGTTGGTAAGTAGAAGTCTCGACGGGGGAGGAATTCGAGGGTGGGAGAGAAGATGGATAGGTAGATGGCTGGAAGATTGATGGCAAAAGGTGCCCGCCAAAATTTCTGATTCGGAGTTTGGCTTGGCTTATCGATAAGGATACTGGAGGCGCTAGGCCTGATGAAGTTCCAGGGTTGGGGTTAGCAGTGTTGGGTGAGAGGGAGGTCTATCGTAGATGGCTAAGAAGGGAGACCTAAGGAATATAATTGATTTAGATACTAGATTGAATAGGAGTGTAGTTGTATAGATTTCTAGGTGATTATTGAAACTCCAGGGCTTGAGATAGGATGAGGTTTCTTCGTTCGAAACTTGGAAATCAGGTGTAAGAATGACTTGCTTTGCATGGGCATTCGACAAATTGTGCTAATTGTTTTGTAGTTCATAGAGTACTTTGCTATCAAAACTTGCACATTACATAGATTGGTCTTTCTGTTGCATGTCGTCTTGCTGTAGATGTCGTCTATCCGACGACGCTACCAGTACCGGAACGCGAGATGGGTTCATGAATCGTTCAATGACATCTACCTCTTCACATACTCCTGTCTTAATCCACTTGTAAACAAACGCCCGTTCATTCTCCCTAACTAGACCTTGAACTTCCTCGGATCCAGCTTCTCCACATCCGCGCTCGTCGCCGCGCCGTCAAACACAAACTCGGCCATGAGCTTGCCCGTGCCCGGCCCGTTCTGGATCCCCCAGCAGGTATGGCCCGCGGCGACCCAGACGCCCGGCACCGTCGTCCTCCCTAGCAGCGGGCTGGCCTCCTGGCCGAAGCGCATGTGCCGCGGGAGGTAGCAGGCCTGCTTCGCCTTGATGGGCGCGGAACCGAGCACGGGGCTGAAGGTGCTGATGTAGGAGATGAGGTCGTCGCATTGGGCCTCGTCGTGCTCGACTTGGTCCGCTGTGTCGGGGAGCGGGATGAGAGTGTCCGGCTCTCCTGCGTTGTAAGTCAGAAATAAGCTCTTTGTTTGAGGCAATATTAGTGAGACATACCACAAGCGTAGACCTCGCCAAAGGGCCGGGCATATATCTCAGGGTCGACTCGTCCCTTGTGCCGCCTCTTCTGGCCCAGTTTGGCACGGTGCTCTGGCACAAAGTCCGCGGGCAACTGGATGTCTGTGAAGACGGCATAGGGGCTCACTTCGGCCTCGTAGACGACGCTATGCGCTCTCAAGCCCTCAATCTTAGCCCGCGGGAGGACTCGGCTAGTCCATGGACCTGCGGCAACTACGACGTCGGTGACGGCGTCGATGATCTTGGTCTCGTTACTCTCACGGTCCAGGTACTCGATGCTTTCAACGCCAGTTTTGGACGAGTTTATCCCAGTGGCTTTGGCGTTGGTGCGCACCTGAACTCCGCCCTGCTGGGCGAGCTCTGCGATGGATGTTGTGAAGTGAAAGGGATGCACTTGCGCCGTCTCCGTGGACCCCGGAGTCCCCATCTCGGCCCAGTTGCCGACGATGTCGCGATCCACCCAGTCGAGATCTAGGGGTAAACTACCCGCCTCGAGCAAGTCCTTTGCCGCGCCGTTCTGCTTGGGCAGCTTCTCCCAGGCCTTGTCGCCATCAGCCCCGGCTGCACGCAGGGCCTGGACCTTCTGGCGCGAGACGACGGCCTCGAAGCTGCCGCATCCGAGCCTCCGGTAGCCCCATTTCCGGGCGCCGTCGTGCTCGGCGGCGAGCTCGGCGTGGAGGCGGTAGGAGAGCGGGACCAGGCAGGTAGGGTAGGCCCAGAGGGCGAGGAGGCCGCCGGCCTTTCCGGAGGCACCGGGGGCGAGGGACGGGGCGGCCTCGAGGAGGGTGATTGTGTGCAGGCCAGGGTTGAACTTGGGATGGCGGGTGAGATAGTAGGCGGTCGTGCAGCCAATGATGCCGCCTCCTGAGATTTTCGTGTCAGCGGGATTGGTGTTCGGGCTCGCGTCATGAAATGAGACGGGTGATGAAGGTGAACTGACCGACAATAACAATGTTGCGCTTTGTTTCCATGGTGTCCATCATTCATTTACTGGCCCCGCTGCAGGTGCTCTCCCGTTGCATCAAATAGCTATTCTACTACCCAGGTACCTGGAGCTGACTGTCTCTGTCCCTTGGAGAACCTGAACGGCGGCGGAGGATCCGGGAGTCCCGAAGCACGGAGGTGGTGGAGGCTGGATCGGGCAGTTCGCGGCCGCTCGAGTACGTAGCGGCCTTCGGCTCGGTGACGTATTCCGGCTCCGCAGAAGCGGAGCGGAGAAGAGAAGAGAGGCTGGAGGGGGTGATGATGCAAGCGGGGCAAAAGTGTCAGAGAGGAAGTGTGTGTGTGTGTGTGAGCGGGGAGGGGGATGGATTAAAACCGAGGCTCAGAATAGGTGTGCTCCGTGTGGTGAGATGGTTACGATTGATGGATGGCCTGATTCGGAGTTGACGTTGGACCGGATGCTGGGCGGTTGGTTTAATGATTGATTTCGCGGAGGATGGGTTGACTGGAGTGATGAGATTGCAATTGATGGCGTTTGAGATGTTTTTTTCTATTCTGGTGTGTTTGTAACACCGAAACGGTCATGATGAGCAAGGAACGGTTTACACCTCGTTGCAGCTACCATACTGTGTTGTTGTAGCTTAACAGCACAGGAGCAAGGCAACAGAAACAGATGGACTGATCCCCTACCATCTTGATTGTTAATACAGCTTCATGAATGGACAACGTAAACACAAATACAATTCAACACATCCTACCTGGCTTCCGCTCAATCGGCATCCGGCCCAACACATCAAGCCGGCCGACTCCACCGCCAACGCTCACACTAATAAAGAAGCGCGGAATACGTCACCATCCGTATCGGGACTGCTCTGCCGAGGCATGTGGAATCATTCAACACTGTTTCCCAACCTTGGACCGACTGTAACGCATCTCAGACAGCGCTCCGACAGCAGGTGACACACGCTTCCATCAGCTCGCAAATCGTCCCGAGCATCGATTCAGCTTAGCAGAGCCCCCCATCGGAATGGCGGCCGTGGTCGCGGCCCGCCGTTGGCAGGGTTCGTTTAGGTAACTAACGGCGGTGATTTCTCTGGAGTTTTCCATGTTACGAAGTACTTCGTACATGATGTGCCTCCAATTGCTGCATTAAGACTAACTGCCGGCCCCAGAAACAGAAGCTTCTTTTCGTGTTCCCCTTCCTCTTATTTTCCATCCCCGCTCCCTCAAACTTCCAACTTCAACACCAGCTTCAACTCGACATTCCACACCATCGCTCCGTTGGCGACCTCGAATTCTTCGTCTGCTATCCTAGATACCCATACCCGTGCCCGCACACAGTCCTCCAAGATGTCTTCTGCTACCAGCTTCTACGACTTCAAGCCTCTCAACAGTACGTTCCAGCTCCCCGCCCCGCCCCAGAATGCGCTGCGCTACGATGCGACGTTGCGCGTCCACTCTCTCCCCAAGCAACAACAAAAAGACAGCCGCTAACTTTGCCTTCTTAATCGCACAGAGGCCGGCCAAGAAGTCCCCCTCCTCGACTTCAAGAACAAGGTGGTCCTCATCGTCAACACGGCCTCCAAGTGCGGCTTTACCCCGCAGTACGCCGGCCTCGAGAAGCTCTACACCAGCCTCAAGGAGAAGCACGCCGACGACTTCGTCATCCTCGGCTTCCCCTGCAACCAGTTCGGCGGCCAAGAGCCCGGCTCCGCCGACGAGATCCAGAACTTCTGCCTCGTCAACTACGGCGTCTCCTTCCCCATCATGCAGAAGATTGAGGTCAACGGTGACAAGGCCAGCCCCCTCTACGAGTGGCTCAAGAACGAGCAGCCCGGCCTCATGGGCCTCAAGCGCATCAAGTGGAACTTTGAGAAGTTCCTCATCGGCCGCGACGGCAAGGTCAAGGGCCGCTGGGCTAGCACCACTAAGCCCGAGGCTCTCGAGAAGCCCATTCTCGAGGAGCTTGAACGAGCAGCCCCGCCTCAAGGGCAAGCGCATAAAGTGGAACTTTGAGAAGTTCCTCATCGGCCGCGACGGCAAGGTCAAGGGCCGCTGGGCCAACACCACCAAGCCCAGGCTCTCGAGGAGCCCATTCTCGAGGAGCTTGAGAAGTCTGGCGCTGAGAAGGCGGCCTAGTCTTGCTCTTACAGAGAGTGTGGCTGCTATGATGATTTGAAACGATTTAACCTCTTGCAATGTCGCCCAACACGAATAGTGGACGATGCAATGAGGAGGAGGAATTTGCTGGCCGGACTGTTGGTGATTCGGAGGCAACGGGACTTACAGTTTCATTGATGAAAAGAAAATTAGTATCAAATCTCCTTTCAAATCTCGCCGCCTTCAATAGGAATTGACATGGAAAGGATGACGTTGTCGTCAAACCATGACACCCGTTCTGACTCGTAAACCTTCCCTAGCCTAACACCCGAACAACTAGATCAAACATGTGCAAGAAACGAGGCGGTCTTTGTCTTCCTACAAGTCCCGGCCAACCTCATCCCATATCACTAGTATCGTAGACACGACCCAAGGTCTGGCGATGGCCTCAATGTCGTCGCAATAAATAAATAAAAGGCCCACAACCGCACCTTAGCCTCGATGTAGAAGAAGCCTTGGCAGAAGGGCTGGCTTACCACCAGCCCTACAGTGCCTAGTCCTGGCCTTGATTTGCCAAAGCCTCCCTTCGCTTCTCGTTTAGGAAAGCCAGCAGAGCTAGGCCTCGTCCTCGGAGCATTGCTGACGATGATTGCTGACGCTCGACCAAGGACTCACCAATGAGATACGACTGCCGTTTACTCCGACTCTTTCTAATGGAACTAATACACTAAGCAATATCTGGTGGAGGATATATCAGTGGATAGCGAGCTGTCATGGTCCAAGGTCGGATTTCGATCGTCGTCCAAGAGCCTCCGCCTCCAACTCATTACTCTCACGCCCGCTCCCCAGATTCCGAGCAAAGGGGGGATTGCATATTTGACTTAAAATGGCGTCGTGCTTATATTCTATCTTCTCCTGGCACCGCTGCTCGCTGTACAAATCCTATCATCATGTAGCCGCCGTCGAAAGCACATTCGCGTGTCTCTCTCCTTTGAGCTACTGCTTTTTGTATCCTCAAGATATCTGACTCGAGGATTGTACTACTTCTCATCTTGGCGTGGATGAGTACTGGCACTCATACACATATACCATCCTTTGGAATCCAATAGACGGGTGAAGAGCCCCTCACGTCAAGGGCCTTCTCCTCTCCAGCACCCAACTTCGCGCCTCGGGAAAGCCGTAGCAAGCTAGAAAAGGTGCCTTCGAAGCAAGCGCAATTGAGCGTCACCATAATTAAGCCAACGCCCACTGCGAGAGGCGGCCATGCGACTACGAGATCGTAGGCGAGCGAGCCACAGGCGGTCCCGCGCGGACACCCCGGTTGGCAGACAGGTAGATACCGTGACGTTTATTTCTGAATGGTAGAAGGTTGAGTACTTATTTGAGCTGAGAAGAAGTGCTAGCTTGTCGTAATTTGATAGAGTAATATGGTTGCGTACCGCTGCATCGGAGAGCTCTTCAAGCTGGCGATGGTGTGTTGGAACGGCAGATCCATGGTATCCTTCAAGGACGTCCCGATTATTTCTCGATCGTTGGACAGGCCAACATACATCATCTCATTCCAATTTGACCGCACTCAGAGGGTCTGTCCCGATTTTAGAGAATGACTTACTAGTATCCAAGAGAAACTCCAGATAGGGCGTCTGGACAAGAACCGTGTTCGAAATGCTCGTATTGGCCGTCAGGGTGTAGTCCAAGCCACTGCCATCCACCTTGGATCAGTTTCGCCTGGCCAGTGACCTACTCTTCGAAAGCATCCATGAGGGTCCGGTACGAGAGTTGTTGCATAAGTGATGGATATAACGCGCTATAAAGCGGAACGCGTAGTTGAACATATATTTCACCTTCCTCTCGCAAGAGTGATCTTTCCGATCTGGCAGGCCATGTTTACCACCTTATAGACATCCACTTTAAGCTTTATCAGACAGTGTGTTGGTTATGAACACTGGCATATCCGTTTATCGGTGGTGGTATAACGGGATTCCATCTCAATAGCACGGTTGCCTTCATCCGACCTCAAGTATGGTAGCAGCGTGCGGTCCTCCTCCTAGCGCCTATAAAAGGGAGTTGATCGAGAGGGTGTCTGATGCCAAACTATAAGGGCGGCGGGTGTCACGATTAGTGCAATAAGTATAAGCATGTGGGTACTGGGTGAGTTATAAGACGGCTCTTCGCACCATCGGCGCAATGAGCAACAGCAGAGGCTACGTCTACTATATCGCAAACCTAACAATAGAGATGGCATACCCAGAGCCTACATGAAGACGCCTATGTTCGCCAATGTGATGAGCCAGTCGTCACAGCGATCACTCTCCATGCCGTGGCCGACGGTGACGACGACGACACCCAGCATTTAAGGCGCCCATCATGTTACATGGTGCAGGCCACGAGATCCTCGCCACGCAAACCACGGCAAATAAGGCACGCGACGGTTCTAGAGAATGATTGTAATGGGTTCGATATTCGGTCTGAGAGTTGCCGCATATCGTACTTAATAGTGTTGGCTTAGGATGAGCCCAACGCATGACTGCAGTCAAGATATTTCAACGTACGCCCTGCTACGGCATCGCAGCCAACACCAGTTACATATTTAACATGGGCAGCAAGGTTGCAGAAAGTACTCGCAAACTTGAATGATTACCGTGGGACTTGGCAGTATTACTTACAGTTCAGACTTCTACTTTTGTTGATCAATGCATAATCTTTCATGTCTCTATTAAAGAGAGGCTTGGGGAGGACGATCTTGAATGCCTGCTACACTACTTCTTGCGGTTGTTATAACCCTCAATGACTACACCGATACCCTATAGGCGAAATGGCCGATCGAGATACTAGTAGATGCACAACATGATAAACATATGTGTCGTAGCTAGATCATAGTGCCTAGACTACCCATACGTCGTGCGGTCTATCATTTAGTAGTTGACAACCTACTTACATGGTCATGTCTTTAGGGTAGACATCCCCAACACATTCATCTCGCCGCTTACCCGCCACAACATAAATTCGCCACAAACTGCCATGTCCTAGACAAGCAATGAATTGCTGAAGTCATCTCAGATGGCAAAAAATACAAGCGACCTAGCAAATTTCTACGGGACAAAAATGGAGATTGAGGGAATTGAACCCCCGACCTTCTGTATTTTCAGACTCGGAAGTCGAGTCATTGCAAAACAGATGTCATTCCCCTAGACCAAATCCCCGAATATGATATTTGCGTCTTGAAAATGGTCATAGAAGGGACCATAGAGTGGGCAAACTACTACTCGGGTGCACGTTCGGTGTAAGTGAAGATGAGAAACGCTCAACTTCAGTAATGAGTAGACCTGTCGTTCCACTGTCATATGAACCCCCATATTCACATCGTAGATTCCATTCAGCATCTCCAAGACAGCTCCCTTCCGAATCCATGACGATGAGCACACAATACGCTCACCTCACCACTAGGGCCGAGACCTTTCGAAGCCTGATCACTCCATGACCAAAGTCACCTCATATCGCCACGACCATGACGCAGGTTCTTCACAGTACATCCCAAGAACACGTAGGAGACAGCCAACATCCACGACAGCTGCCAATTCTAGCCCACTGCAGGACGACAAGCCACAACTGCCCAGTTTCGAGCGGAAGGTTTTCCGTCTTGACAAAGCCGCGGAACCCACTTCCCCAGATTCTGGGAAGATGCAGTGTCACCCCCCAGCGAAGCAGCGGCGATCTCCTTCTTGGGGGTCTTTCCAGACGAAAAGGACCGCTGCGGAAAAGTTGGTGGTCCTGTCCTGCGGCTCATCGACTCCTTTCGGGCTAGCATGCCTGGCGCTATTACATGATCGACGAAAAGTGTATTAGGCATGGCCCCTCCATCTCTCCTGTTCAATGACCAAGCGGCCGACAGGAAAAAACAACGAGGATTGTTTTTTGCCCCTGCTGGCTCTGGAGATAAGTGATTATGCGGGATCTTTTGAGCTGGGGATTCCACCGTCGGTTGGTTCAAGGTGGGAGGGGATCGACAAGTCTTCTAGATAGGCTCTGGGGCCGGATTCCGCAGCCCCAACCATCCCGATCCCGATGAGGTGCATGGGACCCTGCAAGCCGGTGATGAATCACACGTCGAGGGCGCTTCGATGCTCGGAACGGAAGGTAAGGCGAGCACGGCGGTCTAGCTGGTGCGATAAGGCCTCGGTTCCTGCATGTTGGGGATTCTGGTTTGAACCGACAACGCAGGGACCTCTGAGTTACGACTCCAGACTCCAGACATCATGGGTCGTGGAAAGGGCCATGACACATAGTTGTCCGAATCTGTCGCTGGTGACTAACGGTGAGTCTCTAGAGGCTACTTGTCGTCCGATGTTTGTCTGTTCTCGTGGAGTAAAACGGGCGAGAGGGTGCGGGGAATGGAGATCCCCCGGATTCTCAACAGATTCGGTGGAGATTCGTCCGGTTCATGGGGGATGGACTTTGGGTAGAGATGTCACTGCATCGTGAAGTTCTGAATGCCACCCCGCGCCCAGAGACGACTCCAACTAAATGAAACCCGGGACTTTTGGTGGATGGCAACAAGGTTTCGGCCTCTCCAAGAAATAGCCTACGACCCTGCAAACAAGGAAGCGGGTGGGGGAGGGGGAATGGAACACCAAGAACTCGCTCAGAAACTCCGGATGGCTTCAACTACTGTTATGAGAAGTCCGGGCCTTGATAATATGGCGTTTCTAACACTAGGCCCACACAAGAAAGGCGCTTTTGTGTCGCATAGCTAGCTCACTCGTCCCTAATCTCTACTAAGACCGCCAGGACCGTCCAAGATGACTGGGGAAAGGGGGAGCATACGTGGCGTGAGTGTATACACATCGACCATGACGGCTTCAGCTGGAGAGATGGTGGGACAGACGGCAGTATGTACGGCTCCGCAACTGTCGTTGAGGGCCCCATGCCAAGTGTCTGGGGATTCCAGACTAAGAAATACATGTCCATGTTCATAAACGCCCCTTGTCCGAGTTTTTAGTCAGAAAGGTGATACTATTACGTCTTGAAATGTTGGGTTTGACACGTGAAGCCGGGTTGTCGAAATGAGCGTGAGAAGCTAGCTGGCGGAGGTCGAGTTTGCGGGGAAACCTGGCTCTATCACTGGAGCTGTGGCTGTTCCAACAGAAAACGTAGCGTCTACTAATTGTAATTCAGGAGGCAGTGGAAGGCTGCCTGCCGAGGGTCTCCTGACAGTGGATGGCCGTTGAGCTGATGCCGTCCATCTCGTGCTTGGTCTTGGATCCACCGTTGATTCAAGTCTCGGCCCTTTGGATGTTGAAGCTCTTTTGTAAATGACGAAAACATAGTGAAAAATGGTGAAAGGAATACGAAGCAGCGTTGTTTGCAAATCGCCAGACCGTTACTTCAGATACCTTACCCAATCCACTTCGACCGCAGTTGGCTCGAAGACTCGATGCCGTCACGTACCGGGGTTTCGACAAGAGCAGACAGGTAATATTTCGTGGAGAGCCTCCGGGAACCCTTGGCCCTGATTCGCTAAGCGGATCATTTATGACAGCAACGTAACATTTGCCTCTCTGGTCCTGGTGGAGCCGGTGATGGAGCCGTGAGGGGAAAATGGACGATTGCAGCAAACTGGTTGTAAAGCTGCGAGAGCAGGGTCGTTCTCGCAGTTGGAAGTCGGTCGAGTTACCAGAATAACGCAAACCAAGAACATACGTCTTGGAATCCGTAGTTGGCGGCGCGGCTCGGGCGGTTTGGGCTATTGAGTTTGGTGACTTGATCTAGTCGCTCCCAAGCCGGCGCTTGTTTAGTGGTAGGGACATCCGGAGTGGGAACAAACCCTCCGTGCTCTGTCGGTGAAGAGCTCTTGGCTAGCCTCTGATTTCTGGAATTACCGGTGGGCCGTTTGAGATTCCTCGATCGAACCTCGGACCGGAAGGATGGAAGGCTCCTGTAGGTACTTCGTAGTCGTTGATAGCTTCCCGACGGTTCTCCATCCGAAGATGGTTCTACCAGCATGAACCGGCCCCCACCATTATTATCCTTGACACGGTGGTGGATTGTGAACGCTAGGTAGTGTCCACGGTCCAGTTGATTTGTCGAACTGGTCTCCCCTGGGAGTCCTCCTTTTGCACCAGTACAACAACGCACAGCCAAGGCGAGTGGTGGTTTGTCGTTCGACCTGTTCCACGGCGGTCAATGAAGCGACGTTCGCGGTGGGATACGTTGATTGGCAGGGGACGTTGCAACCCTTGCTAGCTTGACAGGGCAGCAGCAGGGCTTTTTGCAATGTGCGAGGCTTAGACCTTGGGCCGGGCTTCCATGCAGCATCGTTCGGTCCTTCTAACGCACGATTCATCGCGTAGCGTCTGTGCCCAGGCCCTAGCCATCGAATGGCTTGGAATGCCACTGCAACCCCCCGTCGTCCCCGCAGCAGACCGGCCCCTGCCAGCCTCCAGGAGCCAAGCACAAGGTTGGGTGGGTGTGTGTGGGCGTGGAGTGGATGCGGATGCGGATGCGGATGCGGATGTTGGTGTGGGTGAGGGGAAGGTTCCCATTTGCATCGAGTTAGATGTGTCGTCGGTACTCGTCTCTGAGCCGCGGCATTGGACAGCAACCACGTTCGTTATTTGCCCTTCATCACCAACAGGATACAACAGACATGGCACACTAGCCACCCTCTGTTGCTGATCTCACCGGCATGTCCTGCAGTACCGCCAGGCCCTCCATGCGAGGGCATCCTGCGAGGCAGCGACGATAGCACCGCGTTCTGCATTGTCCCTGTTGAAAGCAGCTGCTGGGGGCATGCGAGCTAGGGTTACCGTGTGCCTGTGTGCCTCTGGCCGTGTGCTTCGTCTCATGCTCTTACATCATGGATTCGCCGCGAATGGAAACCGCCCAGTTGGTTCGGTTCGTCTGAAGCAGGCGAATCCAACCTTGAATCTAACCGGGGCCGTCCGCAAGCAAGCATTGTTGTGGATGGTTCCAGGGGCTTTGATAAGAAGTCAGTCTCTAACCTCCACCCTCCAGCTGGCATCGAGTCGAAATCTCCATGCGAGTGCTGCGAGTGCAAACATCGACCGCCTAGGATGACCCGGACCATCTGCCATCCCTCGTCCAGCGATAGATGCAGGCCAAGAGGACCCCCACCGCTGTGGTTTGACTGGTGTGTTTCATAGGATCTAGTGAGCTCTGGGCAAAAGAGCTGTCTTGGACGATCACGTACAGTAAGAAGCTCTCGTTTAACTTATCCCATCATCCTTGAGCGTAGGATCGCCTGCCTCGCGGTCACCGATGGGATTCTGCAGCCGGCGGGTGATTGGGGGGAATCTATTTCTGGTCGATCACTGCCAATATAAGTTTGGCCTCAGTAACGGTGTTGGTCCGTTCAAGATTGTCGGGACCGCCCGAACGGACCTCGAGGTGAGGTAGATTCGACGACTCCAGAGTCGACAAGGATGCCGTCTAGAAAAAGCTTCATGTGAAGGACAGACATGTCTGCCGCGTACGTGCGTGCGTAGCTGCGGACATAGCTTGCCCCAGTACGATGGGGGCCGCTTACTTAGTAGAATCGACAGACGTGGTGCCGTACGTGGCTTGGTAACGCGGGTAAAGTGCTTCAGCAGTCGAGTGGCACGCGTTCGCCGTGAAAAAAAAGGAGAGACTGCAGAAAAAGGAGTGCATGTCGTAGTTCTCCGCGTAATTACATTGACGCGCTCTTCACGTCAGTGTTACCACAAGCAGTAGCAGCAGGAGCGCGCCGGCGGCACACGTCACCATCCGCGATTGGGCCAACAAACCAACAAACCCTTGGAAATGTGCTAGGTGCCAAGGTTCTAGAAAGGTAGCCTTCATGTCGATGGAAGAGGGGTGGGTGAATTCGGGGGAAGGCTGACGTGCCAATGCGCGATGCGTGCAGAAAAGGATTGTTTGAGTGACGAGCATGTGCACTTCCCGGACTTGAGCGGCTCTTCGCAGCGAACCCAGGTAGCCCCTCACAGGTGGACGGGGTTGACGTGCAAGGGTTGGCGGCTGGAGGATAAGAGTTCCGGTGATGGGGTGACCACCAAAAGCCTGGCAGCCAGTGCCCCAGACGAGCCCTGTCTGGTTGAGATAGAACGTGTGGCAAGGAGAGTCCTCCTGAGTGGTTAACATGAGTTGTAGTGGTTGCACGGCGAGTGTCCAGATGACGAGAGCGGCGTGCGGCGTGTGGCGTGCAGGAGTGTCTGGTGCTGTCGTACATTGGCACGTCACCGCCAATACCTGAAAATAGGGCACAGATGAAAAGGTGCTGAAGACCCCAATGCTTATTAGTAAAGATTAGATTGCTCCCATGATCTTCGTCCCGTTGCACCGTATCGTGGCTGCGATCCATTTGTGGCACACGCCTTGCTCACTCGCCCGTCCTGACACTGCAATGCTGGTCAACACGATCCGCGGATACGCGATTGGTTCCCTACCCCTTCTCCCCACCGTCACCCTTCCTTTGGACGAGTATCTTCTGGGAGCAAGCAAGAAGGACCACACAGGTGGTCTCGGCGTCTTTCCCATTCATCCGGCACGAACTTGCGTGTCCCAGACTCGGGCTCGGGCCACGGCTTTGCCATCATGCGTCTCGACTCCCGCCCACTCGTGCACGTTCCGTCCTCAGGCTCAGTGCGTGAGCGAACCCTAGAGGCCGAGGGCCAGAAAGCTGTGAGTCCATGAATGATGTAAGTGGACCGACGATCCTGGGAGGCGACGGGCAAGATTGCCAGGATATTGGTGTTGAGGAGGAGTGGGGAAGCGGCCGATGGAGAGGGGAGGGCCCGGAGGCGCGAGGCGCTAGGACGGTACGTACCGCCAGCAGTCAGCGGTGACGTCCCAATGAGGCTAGACCCAATGACGGCGAAGACTGTTGGAAGGATGCATAGAAGCTCTTAAAGGTACGCCAGTGAGTGGTGCCAGGGTGTCCGCCAAGACCCCGCCGCTGTGGGCCCGAGGCACCTGCAGCAGCGTCGAACAGCCAAGTTGCTAGGGAAGGAGGCAAGGAGGACACGAGCCGGGGGAAGAACAGTGAGAGATGCCCGCCAGTCGATGGAAAGGGAAACGACTACTGGGAGCCGTTGAGAGCCGCTGGAAGCTACTGAAGATGCGTTGTGGTGCTGGCCGTTTTGGTGCCCGTAGCTGCCCGTAGCTGCCCGTAGCCCCCGTTGGTGCCGCTGTGTCCGTGAATGTTGCCGCCATCTTTTTTGACATGATCATGGCGTGAGCACACATGGCCAGATGGCTTCTCTGTCGGCCATATTTTGTCCGGCAACAGCAGCGAGCCTTCTGCTCCTCCCCGCCTTGTGGTGGTGTCAGCAGCCAGAAGAACCTCTGGGGTGTTCTGTCCGGAGCCTGGATGTGTTTGCGTCCACGGGTCGACCCCATGGCAGCTGGGGATGTATCTAAGGTGCTCCGGTGCGCGTTGGTTGGTTCCGTGGTCCCACCGAAACGAATGGCAATGTAACCAGACTGTCACCAGCTCAGCGGCAGCCCGACCGGTCGGTAGACACCGAGAGGCTCCAGCACAGCACAACATGGACCGACCGGGACCTGGCGATCCGGCTTTTCCAACGGCTCTCTTCAACTAGCCACCACCCGTGAAGGGTTTTCTCTGTGGCGGCGCCATTGCCTGATGCAAGACGAGTCTAATGAGCGAGACTTCAAAAGGGGCAACCGAGTTTTCGCCCGGCACGGTCCTTTCTGTTCTGACGGTGAGACATTGCAACCTACCATCCACTGGCAGAGCGGGAGGGGGAGACTTGGCAAGCCGCTGATGCCATGGCGTAGAGAGAGGGGGAGGGATGAGGGGGGACCGGCCGTGTCTCAGAGAAAAAAAAAAAGAGCACACATACAGTGGACAGACAATGCTCGTCTGGGAAGGATTTCCTGCTGGCAAGTCGGTACGAAAGCAAGTCCACCACTCGGTACGTGTCCAAAGGTAGGCTTTGGAGGTGGACTGGCGGCAGCGGTGGTGGTGGTGGTGGTGGTGGTTATCGTAGATTGGTAGCCCAGTTTGCCCAGGTAGGTTGGCCCTTTTGGTGAGTTGAGGTGGGCTCTTGCAAAAGGACCCGAGTTGCGTACCTTAGCACGTACATCGGTACCCATGAAGCCCTGGCAGTGGAATCAGTGGATCGCTTTAGCGCCGCTGGACGAAGCAGCGGATGATTTAAGGTGCACCCGGCGGCTTTTGACATGCTTGGCCTGGTGCCATCTGAGTGGGGACCGGTTGCCGGTTGTTTGGCTGCTGCGGATTCCTGATGGTTTTGCATCGAGCGAGATGCCGACTGGATTAGCTGGGGTACGAGAATCGCAGGAAAACCTCGCCAGACTCCGAGAGTGAGAGAGAGAGAGACAGCGCGCAGGCTAGCAAGGGGGCCTTATCTTTCCGCTGCCTGGATAAAATCGACAGGGCCGTTGGAAAGAGGTGACGTTGAATTAGGTCCGGATACAGGCGGCTGCACTACGACCGCCATCCTTCGGCGTTTCCGAGCCCCCGCCCAGCGATGCAAAGATTGGCTCTCGAGCGTGGAACGGGACCGGTCAGAAGAAAGAGAAGAAAAAAAAACCTCTCTTCTACCGTTTCCAAGGACCTTCCATGGCGTCCGCCGTCGACGTAGCCAGTGAGACGGTACCTGGCTTAGCCCGAGGCTTATCTCGCCCCGATAGTGTGGTGTGGTTCGTAACCAGTTTTGATGTGGCTTTGGGATGTCGTGAGGGTGGGAGGTGGTTAGTCGCGGGAGTGAGAGTGAGAGTGGGAGTGCGTGGGAGTGTAAGAGAAGAGAGTGACAAGGAACGGTAGGATGAATTCCCGAGCATAAGCAAAAAAGCAAAAGAGGCAGAGGCTCATCCACCCGACATCGAAGGACCCGAAATTCCCGTCGGTTAGTTCCTTTGTTTTCCCGTCCATCGTCACCTTGGGGCCCCTCCCCCTCCGCTCTCCCCCTGTGCCCTTGCCGGTTCGTGCATCTCATCTCATTTATCATCCATCCCCTTGAGTATCGCCCCCGACTTGGCACCCTATTCCCTTCCTAGGGCCAGCCTCCGATCCCGACCCCAACCCCAACCCCGACTCGGAGGAAAAAGTGTGTGATTTCGTGGGCGATTGGATGGAAGCGATGGCAGGCACTGACTGGAGTGTACTGTATCTTCGGAGCATAATTAAGGGAACGAACGGTAAATAAAAACACCCCGAAGACGACGGGAGAGGAGGGACAGGCCCTGGTGTCACCATCCCCCGCTGGCAGCCACCCTCTCAAACCTCTCAACCTCCCTCTCCACTACAGTCCATAGCGCACACCGGGCCCCCCTAGCGATGGATGTGATCCCCCGTACCGGTCCCCGGGATGGGAAGACGGGTCCTCCACGCCCAGAACCCTAGATACCGGAGCGGTGCGCGGTGCATAGTGCGCAGTGCACGAGATTGTATGGATGGAGTTGAGGGTAAAGCTACGAGGCGCCGGATGGCGATGGCCCAACGCTCCGTCGACGGCGCTGCCGCTATTACAGCGTGTGCCGGGCGGACGCTAACCCCCAAAAGCGCCGTAGCCGGGGGATCCCCTAACCAGCGCGCCTAAGGGCACCTAGCTACCCCAAGGTGCAGGGGAGGGGGGGGGGGGGTCGGAGGGCCTCGCAGGTGGTCGGGTGCTAGCTGTAGGCTGTAGGCTGTAGGCTGTAGGCTGTAGGTCCAAATGCTACCTGCTCGGGCCAAGAGGGCCTTGCCGCAACTTGCCTCCACTCCACTCGCATGGCCTGCATCATCACTGCAGCGTGAACTTGAGAAGGATGAGGTCGAAGGGGACTCGAAGGGAAGGAATGAGCGCGGGCGGGGACGTACCTGCTCCTGCTCCCGTCGGTCGACCACACCTCGAGTCCCGTCCCTCACCACTGCCATCCATGCCCGTTGCCAGCATGCATCCGCGATCCCGCCCCTTCCACGGCTGCACTGTAGTTCCCACCCCTCCATGGATGGACCCCCCTCCTCCACCCCCTCCACTTGCACCTTGCACCCTCCATCCTTCACCCTCCTCCCTCCTCCATCGTGTCTCCCCGTCTTTCTCCAAAGCCATCACTCATCCGTATTTGTCGAGGTCGCCATCCCATCCCACGCTCTCTGTGTGTGTGCCCTGTGCCCTGGCGCTGTCCAGTGTTTGCTCGCCCCGTCTCAGTGCTCTCACTCACTGAACGCTGATGCTCATCCCGCTGCTACGCCCCCCCCGGAGGAGGGCCTGGCCAGGCTGACCTCGGCCGATATGCCCCGCTGATCTTCCCAGTTCATCCTCGCAACGCAATGCAACAGGCTGGGGATGGATGATGCCAACGCCAGCGCCAGTGTCCTATCCCATCCTATCATGGCTCATCATGCTGCTCTGTTCGGTTCTGCTCTGTCCGTCCGTCCTGCTCCAGCCCCGGCTTCCATCTCGTTCCTACTTTAGATATCGCCTCCACTCCGCTTCACTCCACCCGCCTTGGTCCTGTATCTCTCCCCGTTCTTCTCTCACTCACTCTTACACATCTCACCCAGACACACGCCCGCATCGACCACCTGGCTCACATCAACCCCCATCACCCCCATCAACACCCCTGCTGGCTTCAGGGTCTCTCAAGTACTCGTCCAAACCCAGTCCCCTCCCCCGAGCTTGTGCTACACTATCCATCCATCCATCTCTTCTTCGTCCTTACCTTCTTCTCTCCTTCCACCCCCCAGACGCCACTTACATGTAAATGCGCTGCTCAATATACATGCCTCGTCTGTCTCTGTTGCCTCTCCGAGTCTTAACGTCCAACACTCCCACTCCTAGCCCCCGGAAGATCGTTGATCTACCTCTCCACACATTGGCAGGATACCACTTCGTTGCATCCTCAACCTCACAACTCGCCCTATCCTCATCGACAACTTCGCCCTTTCGCATGTCGAGATTTCCTGGCTTAGCCTCAACAGACCTTGACATCAACACTGAACACTCTTTCGCCTCATAGTCAGCACTTACAAGAATCGCCTGCCCACAAAGACCGTTTACGATGACGGCGCCTCTTACCCAGCAGACCATCGCGGTCAAGGACCCCTCGACAGTACGCAAACGCAGAAGACGTGCTCCCGCCGGTGGTGCCTCTGACGACTGCTTCGCGTGCTCCAAGAAGAACATCAAGTGCGACCGAAGACGGCCGTACTGCGCTCAATGCCTCGAGATAGGCAGCGAGTGCTCTGGGTACAAGACCCAGTTGACGTGGGGAGTGGGAGTTGCTAGCCGTGGCAAGCTCCGCGGCCTGTCTCTACCCATCGCGAAAGCGCCCCCCGTCACCCGTGAGCCCAAGAAGCTTCCGGCGTCTCGCTCGAGATCCAGCTCGAGCGTGGCTATCCCGGGAGTCGAACAGGATGATCTCGGCGGCATGGCCAGGCGGCCCATTGACATACCTCACGTAACGCATGTTGCTTCTGCGCCCACCACTCCCTATCCCATGGCGGGATACGACTACCTCTCAATGTCACACCCTGAGAACACTCCCCCACTACATCCGGGCAGCTGGGGAAGCATTGCCTATTCGCCTGTCCTCAGTCACTCACCGGATACAACTCCCAAATTCACTAGGTTTCCCCTTCCGCTCGTCACCGAGGATCTCTCTTCCTCGATCGACTCCCTCCACGAAGTCGACTACCTCTCTCCCATGAGCCAGTCGTTCACGCGAGAGGACATGCCATACGTCCATAGCCCGACCGTCATGTACGAAAACTACGCCACGGGGAACAGCTCCCCTGGACCTCACAGCCCGCCTTCCTCTCTCTATTTGGATCACTCGAGGACCATGGCTCCGACCTCGTGCCCCAGCCTCGTTCACGCCCCTTCTGATCCGGGCTCCAGCATGCATTCTCACATGGACCAATTTGAGTCACAGCTCAGCCAAAAGCTCATCCAAGACTGTGACACCTTCAGTGAGCTCCTTCAGGCGCCCTGTGCACCCCACATGTTCTAATTTGTTGATAGGCGTCCCGGAGGTCGACGCCTACAGCACTAGCTACAACTCGGCCCCCCGGGTGTGGCAGTCGCCATCTATTCAAGAGGAGGACGCGAAGTCGCATTACTCGGACTTTGCGCCGTCCCACTGGCCCACGGCGTCGGAAACCCAGTCGATACACGTGAGCCAGGATCTGACATCCAAGATGCCCTTTTTCATTGACTACTACGAAAACATTATGTGTCCGTCAATGGTCTTCATCGACGGTCCCCAAAATCCGTTCCGACACCACATCTTGCGCTTGGCGGGGAGCAGTGCGAGCCTGCAACATGCCATCTGCGCCCTCGCCTCGTGCAATTTGCGGATGAAGAGGAAGTTGAGCCTCGGGCATGATACCAGGGAGCTGTCAGAGAAGTTGATGGCCGAGAAGCACACCGCAGAAGCCATGGCTGACGCTCAACCCCACGACCAGTCCCTTGCCGAGGAATATCAGCACCGCAACATGGCGGTGCACCTCCTGAACCAGCAGCTCAATGACCCAAACAAGTCGAGCCACGATTCTGTCCTCGGTACAATCCTTCTGCTGTGCCACTATCGCATGGTTGAGTCTGGCATTGCCAAGTTCCACACCCAGTTTGCTGGTGTGAACAAGATCCTCGCCCTAAGATCGCGCCAATTTGCCAACACAGGAGAGTCGGCCTGGATGGAAGCACTCTATACGTACTTCGATGCCATCTCCGCCAGCATCAACGATCGAGAGGCTCAGCTTAACCCTACCTCCATTGGACTAGCATCGGATGATCAGCCCCTACCTATCGGCGCCGAGAACCTCGTCGGGTGCGATCGCGAGCTATTCAAGACCATCCGCAAGCTAGGGCGACTGAATCTGCTTTCTCAGAACCGTCCGGTTCAAGCTATTGCCACCTCACCAAGACCTCACCACATGGGTGCCGCGTCGCCGTCACCACCATACATATCCCCTCTGGGACACTCGTACAAGGATAATATGGCGATGAGCCACATGCAGGGTCACCAGTCTAGCAACATGTGTGGGAGCCTCCCCGATCCGCGATATGACGGAAGCGGGTTTGGCACAGGCCTCAATGAGAACGAGATGGTCGCACCAGTCGCTTGCTCACCGTCAGGCTACGATACCGATCGGTCTACGTTCTGGCATGAGTGGAAGGAGGCTCGAGTCGCACTACAAGAGTGGCAATTTGACGCTGCCCGCGTCGCGGACTCGTTGCCAGGATCACCTACCACGTCCCAGATGCGGGACTTGTGCTCCCTCTCTGAGGCATTCCGCTATGCTGCGCTACTATACACCGAGCGGCTCGTGAGCCCTTCTCTGCCGCCTAGCCATCAGAGCATTCAGGGGCTGGTGAGCCAGGTGGTGTACTACGCAACGAACCTGGAGACTGGGAGCAGGGCCGAGAAGTTCCTTCTTTGGCCACTGTTCGTGGCAGGGTGCGAGTGCGTCAATGAACTACAACAAAACATTGTGCGAAACAAGTGCCGAGACATCATGTCTCGTTCTGGATACATGAACAACCTAGCTGCTCTCGACGTCCTAGAGAAGCTCTGGGCCGGCGAGTGGGCGACGGAAGAGGGGGTAAGCCCCGGGGGCCAGATTAGCAATCGCCGAGGGCCATTTAACTGGACTCGGTGTATCGGGGGACCAGGAGTGGAGGTGGAGTGGATTATGTTTTGATCGTGATGAGTCTCTACAAAAGTCGGCATGTGAAGGCGTCGGGATTATGGGTTTACGGGGGCATTTTCCAGGAAAAGAAGAAACGGGACCTGAACCATGGAGGTTTCGGGGGAACGGCTGGGATGATGGGGTTGGCAACACCGCACCTGTAGTTTTTACCGTTGACATCTAGAAGGGAGCGATGGCGCACCGGCATATCGAACATCTTGGCATATCTGCATTGCATCGGTTGGAAGTGGTTTGGGAGCTAGGACATGGGATATAGGACATGGGGGATCAGGTATGGTATGTAGGTACGTGGGAGGTAGTTACCTATCTGGGTAGGGTTGAGGAACTTTGGAATGGAAAATTCCCTGCATCTGCACGTTACATTGTGTGCCTCACAGCTACAGGTACAGCTTCGTCTCGTCTCGTCTCGTCTCCGGTGTTGTGTTGTGCCGTGTGGTATTGCGTTGTGTTAGTGTTGTGTTGCAGTACGGATAGGTAGGTAGGGGAATACGGGCAAGGACAACGCCAAGCGAGCGTGGCCCCCACGCGAACGGTTGACACAAGGGAACCACGACAAGACGCATCTTATCCTCATTCTTATTCGTATTGTGCCGCCACATCCCACGCCCAAGGACGCACGAGCACCGGCGCTCTCGCAGGTCCGTCGGCGCCGCCGGCCACCCTCTGGCGGAGCCGGCCGACACGCACCCAGGAGCACCCCGCCAGTCCGTCTCTCGCGCAGCGGGAGCATCGGGGAGGGGGCGATAAGCGCCGTTCGGCTAGGCGGGGGGGGGGGGGGGGGG
>JAZAVJ010000250.1:0-69535 GCA_037954315.1 Neonectria punicea | reverse complement strand
GGGCTCGCTGCACTGAAGCTGCGAGGCCCCAGTCCCTTATAACCTATTGTGTAGCGCGATTCAGTAACGTAGTTTACTTGAATTGGTTGATCTTTTTGGCCTAACGGCTGGACTGGTCTATTGAAGGTTAGGAACGCTACCCTAACTCTTACATGAACATAGTCGAGACGTTCTCTAGAAGTTGGTCGCTCCTCCACTCAACGGTACTCTTACCGCTGTGGAACCTCTCGAATGCCTTTGAAGTTAATATTAATTAGTTAATTAGTTAATTAGTTAATTAGCTAACTATATAGCTAAGTATATAATATTATTTATATAGCTAGCTATATACCTATAGGAGCTCTATAGCTAGCTACTACTTATTAAGCATATTTAACTAAAATATAGAATGTAAAATAAAGTCCTAGCGTATTATATAGGAGGGTGCTTATATTAAAAAATAATTTTAGGATATTAGTCCCTATAACCTTCTATAACTAATAAGGATTAAAATAATATAGCGGGGGTCCCTAGATAGGTAGGCTAGCGAGTTGCTCGTAGGGATTTAATAGGGATAAAATAGACGGTTAGAAGAGGGACGAGAGGGGGAGAAGAAGAACAATCATCATTATAATCATTATCATCAGTTTAAAGGGAGATTAGAGAGATTTTTGTTTAGCCTATAGAGAGATTCTTCCCTTCTTATAGAGATACGAGAGAAAGAGAACTCTTCGAGTTCGAAGCTTAAGTCCTTTGCCTTTATCTACGAGAGAATTTGAGATCCTTCTTTTCCGATCACAACACGAATTGCCGTCTGCCCTTAGTCCCTCACACACCGATCATCAAGCCGGCGGTAGGCCATTTCGCTGCCTTGCTAACATTCTTTTCCTGCCACTGACCTGATAATCATTCTCATGAGATGCTTTCCTGTTAGAGGGTACTAAACACAAGACTGCTACAGTACATACGCGCGATCTGGTGCAGCTTTGGGCTGACCAATGAAGACGCCTGTACGACGCTTTACTGTGTACCTTCTTAAGGGACTGCCATCGATTTGGGGTGTTGTTTCCAGTCCCTTTCCGCCGCCAAAATAAGAATGTGGATTCATTCATAAGCAGGATTAGGGTCGAATGACTAATAATGCCTATAAGCCTTTAACCCTACATACCTTAAGGATCCATAGGTAACATTGAACTTCTAGACTCACCACTTCCAAATTTAATCTTGGATGCTATAGTTACATAATCTGATGTCTTATCTCGCGGCTCGGGTCAGTGCTATAATTAGCCATTGCCCTGAGTCTAGGTATGTGAACGGGTGCCCGACAGTTCAGATTCATGGCATGGATGCTCCTTTGAGTAACTGAGAACGTTGGATCTAATTGATCGTCATATTGCTCAACTGATACAGCTATGACGTTGCTCAAGTGGCTCGAATCTCGTATTCCCTCTGCATGTCCGCCTTTGAGCACAGGTTGCAACCAGTCGTGTTGCCTGATCGCCAATCAAGTGATCTCACCCACCTCGGCTTTACGCCACCAAACGGATGCCATATCCCTTAGACCGTGGTAAGGCAAGGGGCATGTATTAGAATGTAGATCCCCGCGAGCCGTGACTTCTAGCACTATTTAAAATAGGCGGGAACTCATGTACCTCATCTTGCTCTCTTTTTCATTGGTTTGAATCCCTGCTACACTGTGAAGAGAGCGTCTTAAACGGGAGCGCACACTTCCGTGATGATCGACCAGGAGAGTCATAAGACTAATGAAGGTTTCCACTGGTTCTTGTAGAGGGTAATTAGGTTCGCAGCCCAGGCCGAGAGGCTTCGGAATGAAGATCTCCATTGTCGGGCTTGGCCTAAAGCATGCTAGAAGTCCAGACTGAGAGCTCTGATAGTGGATATGAAATCCGAATATCAACAAGACTCAACTCTATTCCGAGAAAGGTAGCAAATTTTAATTGTTTACTACTAGACCTTAAACTATCGTATATTCCAGGTGCATCTATCATTTGTGAAGACGCAAGCTAAACCGTGGTTCTCAAGCCACGACCAGAGCACTGGAGCTGCCCTTGAAGACAAGGGTTATTGGTGATTAAGATGAAGCACCGGACGAATAGCAGCCCTTCAGGATCACGAGGGTGTGGTGAAGTCAAAGAGATCAAGTGCGTAACTCCAGGGCGAACACATCTTGCCGTATCGAATGTGGCTTTTTTAGGGCGTCGAGAGGCATGAAGAGGCTGGCAGAGAAACCGCATCTAGACTAATGGACTGTTCTGAGTCATGACTGCAGAGCTGCGTTCCGCGCCACTTGCCGCTTGGTTGGTCTGGATTCGCCAAATTGATCGCCAGTCAGAAACCTAAAGCAAGCCATCGTGACGCGAATGTCCAACGAGAGTATATAGATAGACTCGTTCCTGTCTCGAACTTTTGGCGGATGCAGGTTCCAACCTTCATCCGAAGACCCGCTCCACCGCAGTAAGACTGCTGGATGAGTATGAGTTCGATTCATCACCCTTTCAGGGCCATGGGAGCCCCTACACCTGGACCCGCAGCCATTCTGGTTTGATCCCTCGTTTTCACCGTTAGATTCTCGCTAACACTCTGTCACAGTTTTCAGGATGGCTTCTCATTCTTGTAGCTACTGGCGTCATAACCGCCCGGCTATATCTCCGTCTCCAGATTCAGAAGCGGAAGCTGTTGCTCGCCGATCTTCTCATGTGCGGGGCCTGGCTTTGTGCTGTCGCGGTTTCCTGCCTCAACATCGTTCTTGCGCAAAAGGGCGCACTTGAGTCCGAAGTGAAGGTGACCATGAGGGGCTATCGTGGAGACCTCGAGGACCTTCCTTTGATTTTCGAGGTAATACTCCGAACTTGGAGGTTGGCTGGTGGAGGTTTCAATTTGTCAGCTAACGGACCTCTAGATCTTCTGGATGTGCAATTTCCCCTTTTTGACAGCTTTGTACCTGGCAAAGGCAGCATTGCTTGCCATGTATCTACAGATATTCCCCGCTTTCATGCGGAAACGGCGAATATTTCTCTGGGCAACGATCGTCTTCGTTGCTCTTTCATATACGACCAGCATCTTTTTAATATGCTTCATATGTCTCCCAATTCAGACCAATTGGTGAGTACTCGTCACTTCCTCCAGGGCAAGAGTGATGCCAAAGAGATGATACTTACACCATGGACTAGGGATATTGCGGCGCAATCAACCTGTCCAAGCACTTATGGCCAAAGGGTCTTCATCGCCACCTGGGGTCTTAATATTGTCGGCGATCTCCTAGGTACGTTCACTGGACTCAGCTTACCAAAGAGAAGTGTTAATCGTTGTAGTATTTGCTCTGCCATGGTGTATTGTAACCGGGCTGAACATGAGAAAATCGCTCAAGATTGGAGTCTACTTCACCTTTGTCTTGGGTGTGATCAATATTGCATTTGACACCATCAGGTTTGTCACGATTCAAACCTCATCGACCGACGTCCAAATTTCAATCAGCACAATTGGTATGTGTAGTATCCCTCTCCGAATAGCATCCCTGCATTGGCAACGCTGACTCACGATTTTGGAACTGTAGCGTTATGGAGTATTCTTGATTGTAACATGGCTGTTATCGTTGCATGTCTGCCATCTCTGAGGCCGTACTTTGGTAGTACAACGAGTACGATTGCAGAGAAGCAGAGCTTCGATATGGGGAACGCGTCCGGCTCCGAGATAGCGTTAACTGCTTCGTCCAGGAATCGGGACTTGGATGACTTGCATCATCGCGCATCCATGAAAAAGAATTCGGTTGAGGGTCCTTGGGAGGAAATTTCAGTGTTGTGAGGGAGCTCAGCCAAGTATCTGTTCTTGTGAATCGAGAGCAATGCATATCTGTCTCCTTGGCGAGCATAGCATGAAGCGAACTAGATATACACAAAGATGATAAATTTAAACTTACGTAGAATTCATTACAATGGGTATTTCTTCTATAATGGTCTGTGTAGAGAAAAAGTTGTTTGTGCTTCTGGCCATACCAGTGGAAGAGTTGGGGGAAGCACCTGGTACCTACTAGGGACACTAAGGTAACCCTTGAATATCGGGACCACGGTAAATGGATAGTGCAACAATGAGAACAGTCTGTAGGAGATGTCGTTTTGGGCAAAGCTTATGATAGCCGGTCATGAGGGAACTGAGGACACTCATAGGAGTACAAGAGGGTGTCATAATCGATTGAAGTTATGCCACAATATGAAACACATCTCTAGTCCTCATAGTAGAGCTGTATAGTTGCCTCTTGGATCCAGCATTCCCAACCATCAGCATTCGTACGAGGAATAACGCAAAGTTGATCCCCAGGTCGAATCATGTTAACGAATGATTGTGCTTCTCCTGGCCGTAGAAACCGACAATGGCCCGTTCTCTCGGTAGTCTTAGATTGCGGACTGTGCAGTATATTAGTGCGGTCTTTGGAAATTGATAATGAGTACTGGCCCTGACTCCGAGTCCCAAATAGTGTGATATGTGGTCCAATCACCCACGTTCAGCAGGTTCCTCGTGATTTCAGACTCTTTCACAACTGCTCCACCTGTCATGTACGTTAGCATGGGATACCTTCGTCGTTCAATAGCGGCCTTGACCTCTCTTGATAGCAATGTGAAACCATGTGTCGCTTCCGTGAAATGTTCCCTTGTGATGTGGATGCTTCTCTTGCCAGAGAGACCACCCTTGATCCTTTCCCGTGATGGACACGTGAATCTTGGACAGTGGTACTGATTCAACAGGTCAGCTAGTCTATGATCTGAATTGCCTCGAGACTCAGCGTAACGCAACTTACTCTTTGCAGTATCGGGTACTGGTTCTGACTCGAGATACGTGCCATGTCCGGTTCCCAGAAAGTCCAGATGTTCGTCCTCAGAAGCGTTGATTTTGCGTGCTGTCTTTTCGTCCCCCGCTACTACAGCGATCCCGGATTTTGTCGAACGGAGGCATTTAACCTCTGCTGGAACGGCATCCAAATCTGGTGCAAGGCCCTTTTCCAGCCACAATCTCCTTACAGGGTTTCGAGCCGACGCAACTTTCAGAACGCTCTGGCTTGTTTCTGGCGGGACCAAGGCGTTTGGTTCTCTAGCCCAGACAGCGTCCACCACTTGAGCATTGCACAGGTCGACGCACCATTGCAGCACGCCACCATCTTCAACATTCGCTCCAATGTCAGCGCCTTGATCAATCAGAAACTTGACAACATCACTGTGGCCCAGCTTTGCAGCTTCGAGAACAAGGGGTTGGTTCTGGGGCTCGGGTCTGTTCAAATCGTCCTTCCCATACCTCTCCATCACTGTCTGCACAATGTCGCGGTGGCCAGACAGCACAGCCTTTCGAAGCATGGAGGATCCATCTTCAAATAGAGCTCGTGCTTTGGATGAGTGAGTTAGTAGCAGGTTGAACACTCGGGCTTGTCCATGTCGTTGTAATACTCGAAGGAGCTCTTCAGCTTCGGCTTCGGAAATTTCGTCACCCATGTTGGGGATTAGTCCTTCAACGCAAAGCATCTTCCCTTGAAACAGGTTCCCCCAGTCATCATCGTTGTCTTCAGGAGGCGTTACAGCTGCGAGTATGGGAGTGCGGCCTTTTTTGTCTGTGGCCGAGAGAAGCTCGCGGCGTTCACCCAAGGAGGATAGAATAACTCCCACATGATTAGGCCGACCGAAGGTGCAGGCGACATGGAGTACATTGCGACCCGGTTTGTTCTGGATGGACAAGTCCGAAACGGGAAGAAGGACCTCGAAGCAATCTGTTTTGGCCAAGTTCACATCCCCCTCGTGGTGAGCAGCACAATGAGCGGCGGTGTTGCCGGTCAGCGTTTGGGCGAGCGGATCAGCCCCTGCGGCTAGAAGCCGTTGAAGGACAGCGGGGGAAGTTTGCCAGGACGCCCATGCTGCCCTGATTAGAGGTGTGTCTCCCTGCTTGTTCCGAATCTCCAGCAATTCTCGCCCTCCAGGACAGTCCAGCAAGGCATCAACGATGTCAGGGTTGTCAGCTTCGGCAGCTCGGTGAAGTGCCGTCTGAACCATTGGCCCGGCCCGGTCGAGCAAGATCTCGTGTCCATCCGACATCGAGCGTATGACTTTGAGAATTCTTCGGACGATTGTGACATTCCCAGAGTGACTAATGTTGCCGCAAGCATTGGCCAAAGGAAGTCGTCCTTGATAGTCTCTCTGGCGGACCATCTTTTTTGCCTTGCCTGTTGATGCGGCCTCGAGAATAGTGTCCACCACCGTTTCATGACCACTTATCACGGCTGCTGTGAAGGCAGTTTCCGTCCCTGGTCCATTTGGTCTGTTTGGATCAGCCCCGTACTTGAGCAGGACATTGACAACCTCATCATTCCCAAGCGCCGCTGCAATGTGAAGAGGAGTGTACTCAATCTCGTCACGAGCGGGGACGTCGAAGCCTTCGACGTTCTTTCCTTGACCCAGCCAAGCCTTGGCAGTTTCTGGAAGATTGTAGAAAGCTAGGATGTGCAGAGCAGAGATGGGCGGGAGTTTGGATTTGAGCTTCTTCCACATGCGGGGCTTCCAGACGCCCAAGTCTTCAAGTTGCGGTTGGATGGCAACGGTGATCATGTCCAAGAACCTGTCCTTTTCGAGTAGGTCTGTGATGGACAGGTTCTGGAACGGCTCCGTTGGCAAGAGTTCGTGGGCTAGGCTCATGTGCTGACCCCAGTTTGATGCTGCGTATGCCAAATAGGGGGACAATTTAAGAGCTTCCTTCCATTCTCGTCGGGTTCCGGAGTCCTCTCTAGAACTGGCGAGACAACCCAAACAGGTTTTGGAGATTGTGGCGTGTGGATTCCCAAAGTAGCTGGCACTTCTTCCGGTGTTGACGCAGAAGTCTTTGATAGCTTTGTGTATCGAGACAGTTTCTGAGCTGCTGCCAACAGACAGGAAGTTACACGTCGCTTCGGCTATCTTCTGCTTGCTAAACTCGGAAACCTTTGAGTTGTCCGAGTAAAACGAAAACGCCAGCGCGTGTTGCAGTTCAACCAGCTTCATGGATGAACTGTTCGAGTATATGACAAAGAGAAGAGCTTGTCTCCCCACTTTGGCCTTGTGTTCATCCTGAGAGGACTCGATGCGATCCATGGCCCGCTTGACAAGATCGTCCAGGCCGCCTGTGAGATTTTCGAGAGCACAGTCCAAGTCTTCTGGCTCCTGGTCCTTGAGTCGATCGATTTGAAGCCCAGCACAGAGGAAGTTCCCATTAGCAACCTTGACAATTCTGTCGCTCAGCTCTCGGATTTCGGCTTCGGTGGTGAGCCTTTCTGGCAGGGGCGAGGGGCCGATGTATTCATCTGATTCGTCTCTGGAAGCAATTTGCGATAGCCTTCCATACACAAAGGACTTGATTGCAACCTCGTTGTTGTTGGCGTTTATTATTTCGGCCTTGTTTGCCTCAGCATGGGCTCGCAATCCTTCTCTGGAGGTTGCCACGAATTTGACAGCTGGTGAGCGCAAGGTGCGCAAGTTGTGGACCAGGTCACGGAGCGCTGTGGTTGAAACCTCGTCAAGCCCGTCAATGACGATGTAGACTCGATGAAAGCTCTGCAATATGGGTTGCAGTACTGAATGGATCGTTTCAGTCTCTTCAAGGACTCCTTCAGAATGGACGAGCTGCTGGATTGCTTGGACATGCGCAAAAGCCTGGAGGGGAGCAGCATTCCATAGGTGATGCATGAGCTGCCGCAGGATACACCGCAGCACTCGGTCCGTCATCTGATTGTCCTTTTCAGTGAAGGTGCAATAGTGGATGGCCACCGCAGTAATGGCTCGTGTTTGAGACGGCCCCTGATCGAACCTTGATTCCCTTGAGGTGTCCATCTGAGAAGTCAAAGGTTCATCTAGATCTTGACCTAGGAGATGTTGCGCTAAGAATGTTGCCAGATGGGATTTTCCTGTGCCAGCTTCTCCGAGGATCCACAGCCAAGGGCTGTCAGCACGCGAGGGAGTCTCATGCCAGGTCTTGAACGGCGTTTCATTCAGGACCCAGGTTGGGGGGCTGTTCTTCAAGCTGCCAAGGATGCTTTGGGGAGAACGGCCGAAGCTGATCGGGAGTTCCTTGATGACATCGAAGAAACGGGCAGCGTTGAGTCCATTTTCAATGTCCTCGAGAGTGAAAAGAAGTTGCCGGTGTGCCGTTGCCATTTCTTTGGTTTTGATAGCGTTGAATATTCTCAAAGCACTGCAACTTGTGTTGGTAAGAAAATCTCCGAGTTTGCTAGGCCACTTACTCTTGAACTCTCCTGTCCTGCTCCTGAATTTCCTCGATGCGACCTCGAACCCACGAGTCATCGACCACCCATTTGAAACCCTTCCAGCTTCGATCAAGTGCTTTGAGGGCCGGCTTCTTTTTGTTTGCATCCCTGAAGTACTTCTTCAGCGTGTCCAACACGCTTGCGTACCCGGATAGGCTTTCTCGAATGAGCACGTTGGTTTTCTCGGTGATTGACGGAGGCGCATCGTCAAGTGTCAGTGACGCAAACAATTTCTCCGCTTCCTCGATGAGCTCCCTAGAGCTGTCCAGGGTTCTGAACTGTGGTTTCAGATTCAGCCATCATTCAGATGTGAGGAATCGATGATGGAGGCAAGGGAGCGGATGAAAGACACATACAAGGTTTTGGACGGTTTCTTCCGCCTTGACCCCTGTCTTCACCTCGTCGATGAAAGCCTTGGTAAGCCGAATGGCTTCTGTGGTGGTGGTAAAGATGTCCATCGCGCCGAGTCTAAGCTGTATATGCTCTAAAAAGAGCACAGTTCTCTGATGATGGAGGGTGAAGTTTGGCCGTAAAACGCACCAGGCTACTAGAAACGTGGATGATTTGAATGCCGATTTCTTGAGGCGTATATGACGTCATTGTGTTCATTGTAGCGCAAATGCGAAGATCTACAATGCATGTCAGCTCGAAATGCAGCGTGTAGCGAATAGTGGCATAATACAACGCGCCACGATTAGTAGGAGGCGCAATAGTCATCGCACTGCATTTGCAGAAGAAACATTTGACGTCACTACGTGCCGGTAGCCGGCGGTGGCTGAGGTCAACAGCGCCTGGTTCTCAGCAATGAGGTTTCAACTACTTGCAGGTTAGCATATACCTGAGGACAAGTTGCGCATGTACCAGAATCACTGGATTGTATAACCTGGCAAGAATCATATACAAAGACCCTTTCCTTTGTATGAAGCATCAGATACTGAGTACTAATCAGGGATGATGAACATATTCCTCTTACCTTCACGCTTACTTGTTACTACACGGCTTCCTAGTGTGTTCAGCTGGACCGCCATCTAAAGCCCGACTAGGCCAGAGAATTCAGAGGCTTTGTCATCTCAGGCCTCAGAAACGTAATGACCAATGCTGTGACACAGATATCCTTTACAGTGACAATTGATATCCCCCCTCACTGTAAGTTCCAATGTCTAGCTCCTTCAATAATTAGCTGGCGAGAAAGGTAAAGGCTAGGTGGAGGAGGGGCCGGTGAAATGGGGAGAGGTTGGATGGGGCCGTAATTTACAACAACGGTGCCAAGGAGCCTATCTTCATTGCGTTCACCGTGAAGGGGCTGATTCGTTTGTTGGGAGTTCCTAAAGTAGCATGAACCAGACCATGGCCGAGGTACTTCGGTTGCTGTGGTATTATAATAACTGAACTAAACGGCATGACATCCTCTTCAATTTCCTTGATCAACCAAAGTTGTCTCTGTCCCTCAATACCCTAGAAGCAAAGAAGGCCCAACCAACGCCAGAACGCAAGTATTGAAAACATGAACCCCAATCTGGTCGACCACGTCGTCATGCGTCAACAACAAGTACGTGTCCACGATGCCAGCAACCACCCAGCACGACAGGAACATGCCGAGAGCCTTGCGCTGCCTGGCCGCGGTCAAGGCCAAGACGGCGAGTCCGGCGCCGAGGTTGCGGCCGCCGATGCCCGTGAAGAAGATGGCCATGTCCCTGTTGACGTTGACGATGCCGTAGGTGCGGGCCATGTTGGCGGGCGCGAAGATGCCGTAGAGGCCCGAGCCCGCAAGGAGGGTACCGATGGCGGCGGTAGCTAAGTCGAGAATATTTCGGCGAGGCATGCTTGAGAAACTGGTTGTAGTAAAAATTTCGATATCTAAACGCAATGGATTGCTGTCTTGTATGCTGTAGATGAAGCCTGGTGATTCGTTCACCTTTCGGCAAATCTTTCATGACTTCCACTACCTTATATACTACATTAATTTGAAGCAACGGCCGTTGAATATAATCAATGCGAAAGTCCTTGATCATTTGTAATCGGCATCTCCACATCTTGGCATTGTGCGTCTTAGTGCTTACAGTGCTAAAGAACGCAGCCATAAGCCAATGATTGGTGTATGGATTCATTTCTGCTTAGCAATCTCTAGGTTGCCCGGACTTCTAGTGCTCAGCCTGCCTTTCGATAAGGAGCTTATGCCCTCTTTTTTTCTATGCTCAGTTTCCCCTGTGGCTTAGCTTTTCGATCAGCCCCGATCTCAACAGACGAGACCTGACCATGATATAAATGGCTCAAGAACTATTTCATGGCGAGTCATAGTTCTATTGGGGAATCACAGCTCTTTCGGACCGAGAGCCAGATGATCCAAGGTAACAAGATATATGTTTCACCCAACGGATCCTAGGCGTCCCAACAGCTAGACATATGTTATCCGGAGCACTACCAAGCAAAGCAAGTTACCAATGGCATACAGTCCTGGAATCGGCTTGCCGCCCTCCCTCACCACCCGCCGAAATTGGTCGGTCAGGAGCCCGCCCTTGGTGCCCAGATCACCAGGATATATGGGCACCGCGTAGAACGGCGCCCTGCTGACGACGCCCAGGTTGGGGTTAAGCCGGTATTCAGGGTCGCCGAAGAACTGGTCATACTCGGAGATGCCCCTGGCATAGTCGCGATCGACGCCCTCGGCACACATGGCGTTGAAGCGGTCGGCGGTGGCACGGAGCCCCTTTGGGTCGACGCCAATCTGCGTTTCGAGGGCCTCGAGGGAGGGCGCAGTGTAGATTCTTTTTGCGTCGAGCATCTTCTTGGACGGTTTCTGCCTCGCGAAGAGGCCGCCGAGCATGTACTTGTCGCGGTGGCTCCGGTCCGTGATCATCCAGGCGGGGATGGCGCCGACTCTGTGGTTTCTCTCGTACTGGTCGTGCCCTGCATCGGTATAGGACTGCGCCTCGTTCATGAAACGCGAGCCGGTCGAGTCCACAATGAAGCTATGCGGCCGCGCGCGCTCCATCAGGGCGAAGGACACGACGCCGGTGACGGGGTCCATGATGGTAGGTCCCCACCAAGCATCGTCCAAGAGCGCCGTTGCGGCCCCGAGGCGCATTCCCTCCCGGATCGCGTCGCCCGTGTCGCCCTTGGGCGAGCTCATCCACTTCGTCGTGGCCGGTCTGGGCATGTGCAGCTCGCGCATCGCCTGGTTGCGCGCGAATCCGCCTGCAGCAAGGATGACACCTCGTGTTGCTCGAATAGTCCGGAGTCCCTGGGCCGTTCGCAGCTCGGCGCCAACGACTTCGCCAGCAACTTCGCCAGCAGGCGACTGAATGAGTCTTTCGGGAGGAGCTGTAGAGTCTTGATGGTGGCCCTAGCAAAGGCACCGACAGAAGATGTCAAGCGAGTGAAGAGCGGTGCGTCGTTGGTGTAGATGGCCAAGGGGAGATGGCTAGGCGGCAGTTTGGTTTGCCAGGGCCCGAGCCTCTTGGTGTTGAAGACCTTGGACTTGATGGTGTGCCCGCCACCCTTACCGAAGGCACCCTCCAGAGAAGGATAGTAGTCAGGGTAGCCCTTGCTGAAGTGGAATCGAAAGCCCTCGCCCTGGAGCCAGGAGATCATGCGTTGTCCGTTGGTCAGATACGCCCGCCGCTTCTCGAGGGACGAGGCCGGCCCTACGTCGCCAACGGCCGCCTCGAAATACTTCAAAGCGCCCTGCTCACTGTCGTTGATCCCATGGGTAGTAGCGACGGTGTTACACGGTATCCAAAGGCCACCGCCTGAGATGACGGATGCGCCGCCCAAGGTCGCCTCCTTCTCGACAACCGTGGTGCGCAGGCCGAGCTTGGCACCCCTGAGGCTGGCAGTGAGCCCGCCGGCTCCCGAGCCAACAATGAGAATATCGGTGACCTCGTCGAACCTAGGGAGCGAGCTGACGCTGGAGCTGGCTGCTCGGGCGTGAGGTAGATGTCGTGGAGCCGTCTTGGACAACAAAGGGAGCGAAGGCAACTGGAGAGGAGAGCATCGTGCCATGGCTGTCACAGTCAGCCAAAGGACGAGCCGATGTTGATGTTTTGATTATACGTGCCAGGAAAGGTGAGTGAAACTACTGTGTAGATAAAGACCTGTAATACCATTGGCTTGCGAGCATGGCATATATCGTGGGTCATTCTATGTCAGTACTCATCCCGTGACGCCCGGAGCTGTCGCTCAGCTCGGCATTTCGCTTCGCGGCCAAGGCTCGAGAGCAGAAATACGAGCAAGGCAAGCTCGCGAGGGCGCTGACCTTTTGCTGAAGCTAGATTGACTCATGAACAGCGACACTCGTTCGCCAGCCACAGCAAGACCAGTACTCCCAGCAAGACCAGTACTCCCAGCAAGACCAGTACTCCCAGCAAGACCAGAACTCCCAGCAGAAAACATGACACCGATGTCATCGTGGTCGGCGCGGGCATCGCAGGCGTCTCAGCGAGCATCGCAGGCGTCTCAGCGAGCATCGCAGCCGCGGAAAAGGGGGCACGTGTGATGCTGCTGGACGCAGCTCACGGAGGCGGCGCTTCTGCACAGTCGGGCGGTGTCGTGTACGCGGGCGGCGGTACCGAGCAGCAGAAGGCGGCGGGCTACGGAGACGACACGCCCGAGAATATGTATAATTACCTCGAAGCGGAGGTGGCGGGCACCGTCGACGACGAGACGTTGCGGGCCTTCTGCGACGGCAGTGCGGCGCGTCTGCGCTGGATGGAGGATCACGGAGCCAGATTCCAGGCCTCACTTTGCCCCTGGAAGACAAGCTACCCTACCGACAAGCACCACCTGTACTTCTCTGGCAACGAGAAGTCGTACCCTTACAACACCATCTCCAAGCCCGCCCCTCGAGGCCCTCGCATGCTCAGCCCAGGCATGTCGGGCAACGCCCTCTGGACGGCCATGTTCCAAAGCGCGCACAAGGCCGGTGTCCGCGTCATGCCCGCCAGCCGAGTCAAGAGCCTCGTCGTCTCCGATCAGGATTCTCGCGTCGCAGGCGTGGCACTCGAGCAGATCGAGCCCGGCACCAGAGCCTTCCGGCGCCACGAGACCCTCACGCGCCGCCACTCAACGGCCGTCGTGGAACTGCGCCACGCCTTCTGCAGCGGTGACAAGGCACCCGGTCAGCTCTTCTCGTGGCAGCATGGGGAGCGGACGATAGACTCACGAGGGCTTCCTGGGACCTGCGGGATATCTCGTCCAGTTCCCGGAACACCTCCTCCGCTGGGAGCCTGCCCCGTGTGCGGAAGGTAGCCAGCGCTTGCGGCCCGTGGAGCTTCTCGTAGAGCCTGGCGGCCAGCCGCGCGAGCTTGACCATGGAGCGGGAATAGTCGAGGCCGGGGCTGCCTCCGGGCAGCATCACGGTGATTTCGCCGTCCGCGATCGTCGAGCCCCGTCCGAGTCGGAGGCAGAGCGTCTTCTCCAGAAAGTAAATGACCCAGAACATCAACCCCGATGAGTCCGACGGGCCGCACCATTCCTGCGCGCCCGACGCCCGCTTCAGGTGAAACCCGAGTGCGTACGACGCCTGGTAAGCCGAGGTGACCAGCGTCCACGCCCAGTGAGGCTTGAGCGTCTCTACAGAATGGATGGCCTGCGGAGAATGCGTCAGTTGAAGGTCGTGCGAGCTCGGACATGGTATTTACCCCCAGAACCAGGGCCAGGATCATCTCATGGCTGGGTTGGATGTAAAGGGGAAGACGGAAAATGGCCCAGTCCAGATTCCGCTGGCACATGGCCTTGTGCTTCGCCATACCCGTTGGCGACAAAACGTCCTGCTGGCTGGTGGAGCGCTCGTCGAAGCAGTCTGGGATCGTCATCCATCACCCGTCAGCTCTTGTGAGCCATGCCACGGGGAAAATGGGGATGGGTCCAAGCATCTGAGAACTTACAGCATAACGCGGCATTGACGATGATGAAGTCGGCGTCAGAGTAGTCGTTGGAAAAGTACACCCGGAGACAAATGTCAGAAAGTGCCACAGATGGCAGCAAATGCGTCAAGAAACTGGATCGTCACATCTCGCCCTTCTGTGTCAAGGTTTCAGCCGAGACAGCCCATGTAGGCCAAGGCAGCAGAGGGGGAAATACCTTGTGCAATCCGTATTGCTGCGACAGAGGCTTCGATAGGCGGCATGCCGCAGCCCTCGGGTTTCCGTTGCAGCCGGATGGAATTAGAAAGGTCTCTTGGCGGCGCAGGCTGCGTCGTGATCGCCTTGACGGTCCGCCTGAGCAAATCGACAAGCTCTTGCGTTTCCATGCTATACTTGCCCTGTTCGTCCGAGATGGCCATCTCGTCCAGAAGGTTGACGGCCCTGGTCGAATGGGCCGATAAGGAGGTGGGACCTTCCCGTAGAACGGCCGCCTCCTCCTCTGTGATCTCGGTACTTGCGTGCCGGCTGGGTTGGATCTTCGGGTGCGGTTGACGAGTGCAGAGTGGACGGTGACTGTCCATCGGTAGAGTCCGGAGCCGTGTTGGGAGATGTGCCGATGTCAGGGCTCACGAGCTGATGAGGCACCTCCACCGAGGCCCGCGATTCCGGGCTCCGAGCGGTGTGTGCCAGCCTAAGCTGCCTCTCCAGGCGCCGTATGTGCCGGATACTGCGATGATGAGCTGTGGCAGTCCCGCAATCAGATGGAACAGGTGTTTACGAACTACTCAGCCGACGATGGCTCTTGCTGACGCCTCGGCCGCTGTACACGCAGCGACTGCTTGCACAAAGTGTTCCGCTGTGTGCAGTTGGCACAGGGCGTCTTTCTGTCGCAGCGAATCTACAGGAGAGGTACAATTGACTTTAACCAGCTCGTTCGCCATGAGGATGCATTGCTTGTGGGGGTTCAATACCTTTTTGATCAGTCGTCGTTGGCGTATAGCTTAGGCCTAACGAAGACTCGAGATGAAACGCGAGCTATAAGCTGCGGCAGAAGTGGCTTGAATTCAATCTCCTTCTAGTGTATGACAAGTCAGCTGATCGTTGGTTTGTGTGAAAAGAAGTACCTTACCATCGGAGACATCACAGAGTTGGTCCGAGCAGCCACTGACTCATCTCGTAGTTCCGGGGTGATGAAGTCTGATCCTTACGTTAAACTCTCGGATTGAAAACTAAAGGACTAAGATGTACGGACTCACTTAGCGACTGGGTCAGTCTTTCCCTGACCATCTATACAATCATGCCGTTCTGCGAACTGTCTGCAAATGTTTTGAAACCTGAGAAACGGCTAAAGAATTCCTTTGAAGTTGATAGAAAGGGAGGCCGCGGCGAGAACTGCCAAGGTCGCAACAGCGGGATCTAAAAGTATGTCCAACATAATGTCTAAGCGGGAGGATCAATTGCTGTAAAGACCTAAAGCATTTAGAAGCTTGAATCAAAGGAATGGGCACTCCGTTGGAATAATACCTGAATTGAATAGTAGTCCCGAGATCTCCTTTCCGCGGTTTGATATCGAGACCCGCATCTCGTGCTCGGATCCGGTCCCCTACGAAAGAAAACCCGCTCGGCCACCGTAAATCCAGTATTGCATTCTATTTTTCAATCACTTCCTTGCTTGGGGAGGGACTACCAATAAATGTTCCATCTACAACGGGGTCGGTGGGTACTCAAATATCATATACGGCCTGAAGACTAACTGACGCGGGGCATAGTCACATTGCCTCTAGTGGCATCTCTATATGCCTTTACTGGTAATTTTGTGAGCGTCAGCATCGCCCCGGGCCTCAGACTCTTGTACCTGGACTTTATTCCACCGGAACGGCCGTACGCTGAGCTAACGTACTACATTTCAGTGAGTGCTGTTGGCTTGTCCAATTTGTGGCCTGGCACGTGTTCTAATCTGGATGGACTGTCGTCAAGACTAGTACTTTTGTTCCTGGGAGCATCCAACATAGCTTGGGTCCCATTGTCCAACATATTCGGGAGAAGACTAGTCCTTCTGGATGCGACACTTCTCATGACTCTGTGCACTCTTTGGCGCGGACTGGCGACATCCTACAGTTCCCTCGTTGCAGCACGCGTGTTCCAGGCCATCGGTGGCGGAGCGTCTGAGACCGCCTCTCCTGCACTGCTCGCCGAGGTCTTCTTTATGCATCAACGAGGCCGAGCAATGGTAACCTTCCATCATCGGTGAGAGGGAAATTATGCTAACGCCCGGAAAGCAATTTACACCGTCTTTCTAGCTGGAGGCCCGATTATAGGTGGCATCGCTGGCGGACACATCGGCTTTCATCTCGGCTGGCAGTACATCTTTTGGGTCGGTGTGGCCCTGTCTGGAGCCTGTTTCCTTGGGGTTCTATTTCTGGTACCGGAAACGCTCTACGAGGGGCAAGTTGTGATAACTCCAGCTAGTAACGAGGCACTCAACGACGACAAGCCGGGCGAGGTTCGAACCGAAACAAGTCCATCACCAGGCAGCCCACTACGGCCCTTCACGTATGGCAGATCCCTGGGGTTCTCCCGTCCTCCAGGAGATTGGCTTTAGAAGTTTGTCCAGCCGTGGCGCACCACTCGGCTCCCAGGAACTTGGTTGATAACGCTACACTACGCAGGACTCGTCGGCGGAACCGTTGCCATATCCACCGTTGGACCCGAGTTGGTCTCCATGCCTCCGTATCTCTGGGGCGGCAACGTTGGTCTCATCAATATCGGAGGCGTCGTTGGGTCGGCCCTGGGCGCTCTGTATACTTACTTGGTTGTGGACGCACGACTAAAAAGGTCCGCGAAGAAAAAGCACAGCGGTGCTGCCGAGCCCGAGAGTCGACTGCCAACCATGTTTCCGGCGCTGGCTATTTCCACGGGGCGGCTTCCTTGTTTTCGGCTTCTGCGCCCAGAACCCGTCCAAGCACGCATGGGTTGGCCTACAAGCGGGATACGCCATGGTGGCATTTGGGGCTGATGCAGGTGCCATCCGTGGGATTCGAATTACGTGAGTGAGCCGGGCAAACGCAGTAAATGGAGGCTAACAATAACGGGTGGTAGCTGATTGACTGCTACGGCTATCTCGCGGGCGACTGTTTTGTCATCGTTACGATATTGCGTGCGATTATCGCGTTTGCTTGGACCTTTTTCATCACGGACTGGACTCACGAACGCGGGGCAGCTGAGCCTTTTGGGATTTTCGGCATGGTGATGAGGATTTTCTCACTTCTCACGCTGCCAGTGTGGTTGTTCGGCAGACGAATGCGGATTGCCACTGCGAGTCTGGTCGAACGTTGAGCCGGTCGGGCGATGGGATGTGTAATTATTCTCCCAAGAGACTGACGTGATGGCAGCCTGGTAATTCGACAAGTATGAATTATCTACTTCACACTTGGTACAAGTGAGGCCAAGTGGGTCTTTGGTATGGTGGCTGCAATTATGAGCAAGCATTGTGTCACTCTCGACAAGGTGCATTCCAACATTCTCGTATCCATAAGGAGGGGGGATCTAATATTAGAAACCCCAGGTCGGCTCGCGTCCAAGTGTTCCCCGTGGCCAATTAAGGGAAGACCAAAGCAGGGAGGATGCAGCGTGGTGATACCCAGGAACGTAAGGGCATGGCAATCAGGTGTGTGCTGACAACGGTTTGAGATGGATATAAATGCCCAAATCCTGCTGCTCTCTGGCGTCTCAATTCCTTTGCCTTTCAACTTGAGCTCTGTCTTCATCTTCTCGTATTTATCCCGACGTCATTCGTTTATATCGGTCACCAAATCATTCGCTTAATCCTTCTTAATCAACACACACCCACCACCCAGCTTTCAACATGAAGTTCTCCGCTGTCGCCCTCGCCTCCGTCCTCGCCGCTCTGGCCCAGGCTCAGGTACGCTCTCCCGCCGGACAACTTGTGCCCTTCACGATGCACACATGACGAACTAACACGAGTCGCTCTCGCAGGACACATCCGTTGAGATCGTCACCGCCACGGCCGACACCTCGGCCCTCGCGGCGGCGTCCTCCGCTGCCGACTCGGCCAACGCCGCCTTCAGCAGCGTCGCCGCCGAGGTCTCCAGCGTGGCAAGCACCATCAACGCCGCCGTCTCGTCGCGCCTCGCTGCCGCATCCTCGAGCCTCGCGGCCGGCGCCTCGAGCGACGGAACTGCTGTCGCCACGTCTGCCTCGGCCGCCGCGTCCAACACCACCCTCACCAGCCAGGCCACCGGTGCGACCGAGTCGGCCAGTGGCTCCGCCGAGGAGACTGCTGAGGATACTGCTACGGAGACTGCCGAGGAGTCTGCCAGCGGCACTGCTTCCGACGCTGCGTCCGAGAGCACATCCAGCGACAACGCCGGTGCCATGCCCACTGCCGCAGTTGCCATGGGCGCCCTCATGGGCGGCGCCGCCATCCTGGCCAACATGTAAACAACTTTTTTCAAGTTTTGCAACACGGACACGCGCGTACAATTCTCCACAACAAGAACATCCTCCGGGATAAACAGCCAGCCACAAAGGGGCGGCAAGGCGTGTTGGTGTGATGTCTCCACCGCAAAGCAGCCCCGGTGTCACGTCATGTGGACTTCCGGGACTTGGTGAGGGACAGGGGGAGTGGCGGCTTCGTACTGTGCTGTGCTGTACTTGATACGAAAGCCCGTGTCCATGACGCAATGCCAGTTTATCCAAGGGGTTTCTTATCCACTTTACCATAGAAGATGCTTGTAATACGATTAAATAATGGGCTTGTTTACTGGCCGTCACTCAATATCTGCATTGCACCAAGTGAAGGATTCCGTCAGGCTGACACTGTGATATGATTACTACAGTACTCACTGTAACATTGGCCTGAAAACTTATGCAGCCATGTCTCTAACAGGTGAACTGCATAAAGCCACACGCACAGTCTACAGGTACGACGTAACTTTCACGTAGGTACCTCCCACATCCCCTTTTACAGTGCATGTACCTACTGATGCACACATGATGATCTCCAAGATTAAGCCCCTGAATATTCCTTCAACGTAGTATCCGATACTGAATCCAGTGGTCTTGCGTTGCATCCAGCATTTTTCAAGGGTGCTGGCTGATCTTCCGACGGCAGCGACCGTTGGGGTTCAGCCACCTACCATACTAATTTGCAATCACTACACAGTCTGCTTACGCCTCTTGAAGACATATTGACATGGTACGAATAGAAAGGCCCCTTGCTCAATAACACCATGATCCCAATGCAATGCACGATGATGAGAATAATCAATATAACATAGCCAAGTCTATCGTATCAAGTCGCTTCTTAATCCTCCACCTTCTTCACATACTCATCCGTAATAACTGGCTCGTCACGGTCAAGGTCGTACATCTTTTCCTCGTCATCATCATAGTGATGGAAGATGGTCCAGAAAATACAACCCGTAACAGCCGAAGAGCACGCCACACCAGTGTACATCCACACAAACTTGGGGTCCACCGCCACAGACACAAGAGCCTCGGAGATGGCGGAGCCAAAGGCATTGGTGAAGAGATAGATGCTCTGGACAAAGGATTTCATGGTTGGCGGCGCTTTCGTGTACGCATACTCGAGACCGGTGACGGAGATGAAAATCTCAGAGAGGCCAATGAAGATATAGGCAGGGGCCTGGACAGCAATGTGCGCGTTGTTGGGGAGCGAAGTTTCTCCGTCCATGCCAGCGGGACAGTTGCCCGGTGCATCGTAGCAAGGGCCAGCGTCGTAGATGAGGTGCTGAACAATTGCTGCGTAGGCAAGACAAAGGGCGGCCAGCCAGAATCCGATGGTGATTCGCATAATGGGGCGAAGTTCAATTCCGGCTTTGCGGAGAAGGGGGTAGACACAGGTCTCGAGAATGGGTGTGAAGATCAGGATAGAAACCGGATCGAAGTTTTGCATAAAGTCATTAGGCATGCCATGGCCTTGCATTTGGCTGGCTTGTGTCACAAAGTTGGTCGAGAATTGACCGTAGCAGACCCAGAAGATGGGGTCTAGAGAAGACGATGTTAGTTGCGTCCGAGTGTTGATTTCGATACGAGAACTTACAAAAGATGAAGACCTTGCAAGCCCGGAGAGCACGCTTCAGTTCTTCAATGAAGTGATCATTCCAAGGAACCACCTTTGTCTTGCCGTTGGCCTCACGCCACGAAGGCTTTGCTGCATCCATGTTTCGAGCTGCAATCATCAATCCAAGGGCCTTGAAAGCATCGGTAATGACGGACCCTTGCGGCGGGCGATCAACGTAGGTCTTGCGGCGGGCGACGAGGGTGAGGATGCCGATATTGAACATGATGAAGCACATCAAGTAGGCCGTCCAGAAGCCTTCGTACTTTTCCATAAAGGGCGTCGCCATGAGGGAAAGCGCGCCGACGTTGATGCACCAGTAGAAGATCATGTAGATTCGCTGGTACGTGATGGCGGGATCAATGATGACGCGCTCGCCGCTCTTCTCCGTCTTGATGGCCATCCGGCGGCGTTGATACTGGTCGGCGATGAGGGGTGCGATGTTGGACTTGATGCCGCCCGTTCCCAATCCAATGACGATGATGGCGATGATGTATCCAGGCATTCCGGCGCCGTGGGCCATCGACGTTGGTAGCGACGTGGTCCAGAGAATAACCAGGCCGACCCAGTAAAAGCCACAGAAGACAAGGATAGTCTTGTACTTTCCAAGGTATTGATCCGCAATGATGGCTCCAAGGATAGGAGTGACTGTAATGGAGTCAGTGTACATCTTGGTTCAAGTACAAGGGGTTACGTACCATAGCAGAACCACTGAAAGAACAGGTTCAGACCAGTGGCGGCCTGGTGTCCCATTCCAAGTCCCTTCGCACCGTCGGAACCATTTTTACTGTGGCTGATATAATTCATAAAAATACCTTGCGATCTAAACAAGCGTAAGCAAAGAATACGAAGTCGTGCATCTCAGCTAGGTCTTACCCATAGTAGGTGAATCGCTCTGTGAGCTCGACGATGGCGATGAGATAAGCTGACGCGGGCAGGTTCTCGCCGACACGGCGCAGCGTTTGTTTCTCGTATTCATTGGGCTCCTCTCCGTCTGGGCTTGGGGCAGACTCTACACCGGCATTGGCCGCCGCGACGTCTTTCTCATCGGAGCCATACTGGACAATGTCGTTGCTGGGGATGTCGGTCTCTTGGTTGAGAGCGTGCTGGTCAACACCCTCGGGGCGTCTGCAGCGGGTCAGCAAGGAGATAGCCGCGTTCAAGTCGATGATTCCCGACGTACTTTTTTGTATCTTTCTCCTGGATGGACGTCATATTCACGTGAAGCTTGAGCCTATCCTATCCGAACACGACAGAGAGAGAAAGGAAAAGAGCAAAGTTATATGCGATTGACTCACCGCGCCGGGCCGCAGAAGGGTGGCTGGTTCCGATGGGCTTCTTTGCAGCTGCTGGATCTGGAACCTCTTCATCCGCTGGAGTCGCACCACCCGATTAAACGGGTCGGTGGTGGACATGTCCCCAAGTTGGAAGCTCTGGCAATGTTTCTCGAGGACCTTTTGCAGAGCCTCTTTCATCCGGGCCGAAATGCTACGTAGCAGGGTGGGTGCGACAGCTTCACCGTGCACCAAAACTGGATCTGGCTTGGCCAATGGCTGGGTCAGGCCATGTTGGATCTCCTACAAAATTCCAGAATATCACCACATTCAGTAGAACAACCCCACCTTGCCGAAGAACCCGGGGGTTCCCACCCGGCGTTCGTACGAGTTATTAAGTAATAAATATGGAGCAGAGGGATTAAGACGCGCTGGAAGGAGAGACGTGAGCCGAGGTCGTCTGGCAATAGGGCGGAGATTGCCAAACATGTTACAGCAGCTTTTATAAATCGGTGGCGCCGTGGCGTTGAGCATGTCTAATGCGGCTTATCTGCTTCGTCGGCTATTGTGATTCCACGAGTCGGTAACGTGTGTTCTCTGACCATTCGAGGACATGTGTTGCAGCGATCTTCTTCCCACTGGTATGAGTCAGGGCCACGGAGCGATCTACGGAGTTGAAGGAGTCAATTGCTACGTTGCATAATGAATTGATGCTCAATGGCTAGCGATAAGCAGGCTGTTTGCGTGCAGATTGGATTTCAGAGTCCTTGAACCCAACTAGATCTCTTGCTGACTTCGCCCCAGCATCCTCAATTCGACAGAAACCTCTCGATTTCTCTCTTGATGAACTCCTGGTCCTCCGCTGGACCGAATTCACCTCCAGCAAGATGCCCCCACACACTCTCAATGACCTTGACCTCGCCGGATTTAAGATGCTTGAGTTCCTCGAGAGTATCCTCGGTTGGAAAGTACAAGTCCGTCCGGCTCGGCATCAGCAAAACCTTGGCTTTGATGCTTCCCAACGCAGCAGAGAGGTCGCCTTTCACCGGACCATGGTCGGAAATGTCCCCGACTCGCCAGCACTCCAGCATGCACATCAAGTCATGTGCATCCCAGGATCCCATCGCCTTGTCCCAGAACTTGGTCAGATACTCCTCCACCGAGGCACATCCTAGTCTCTTCCATTGTTCCTTGCGGAACCACGCTGAACTGAGTGCCCACGTCGAATACACCCGCGCAAACGCCCGAGTTCCAGCGGACGCAGGCTCCGTATATCTTCCGCCATGCCAGTCGATACTGCTTTCAAGTGCAGCCTTGGGGCCTTCAAGGAACGATTTGTTGTGCCAGCTAGTTTGAGCAGCGCTTGCCAACACCACTAATCGCTTCGTGAAATCCGGATACATTGTTGCCATGTAGTATCCTTGCTGTCCAGCCATCGAGAAACCAATGTAGGCAGCCAGCTGATCTATTCCCAGAGCGCGGCATAGTTCGTACTGGATTTGGATATTGTCTTCGTAAGAGATCTTGGGAAAGTTGTTGCCTCGGAGAGATTCCGGAGCATTCGACGGGGACGACGATTCACTGCCGCCAAGTAGGCCACAGACGATGACGAAATAGTCCTTCAATACAGACTCTTCGGTTCCATAGAGAAACGACAAGGTACTTCTTATCTTTCCGCTGAAGCACGTCGGGATAAGAATGGCAGGGTTTTCGGGAGCGCCATAGGTTTGATAGGCAAGGGTGAGTGATTCGTTTTCAGACGGTGGGCCGGCATTGAGGCCCAGGTTATCACCAAGGGTGAAGTACTTCGTGAGAGGCGCCATCGAATCAGATTCAGTGCTGCAAGGTAGCTATTGAACTCTAGAATAGCTTACTATCGTTAGTATAAATGCTGTGAAGGCAAGTCGGTGTATGTATTTGTCATCCGGACAGAGTAAATACTTGGATTTGTCATCTGGGTATGGACGACATGAATTTATAAGATAGACGTCCATTTGTCATCTAAAATGTCCATGAGTTAGTAAGAAAACCCACACTTAGGTATTAATTCTGTCCATTTGAGTCTCACACGGGCTAGCTGATTGTTCGTGCTCAATTCCCATAGGGGCTTGCGTATATCTCTCACACGCAGCATATGCCGCTGTCACCTATAGGCCGGGAAAGTCTTCACTCCGGTACTCACAATTAGTAAGGGATCATGGTGGTTTTCTCTATTAACTACTGGCATAACGTGGGAGTGCTAAACTCACCCCTCCATGATTACCTCGCAACGAACCTGTACGTAAGAGAAGCCATGTACTCGGTCATGCTTGGACTTTTTAGCCCGTTACGAACATTAGTAAAAGAAAAGACTCAATCGATCAATACTGGAGTTGCCTAAATACTGGCGATAAAGCATGTGGCCACGGCAGTGCTATTAGTGGCTCGGATGAGACTTCTCTGCCGTGATTGCTACGTCGTTTGTGTAACTCAGATACGAAATAAACACGAAGATATGATTATGATGTCTCCTCCCCCTCATTCAATGTTGCAATGGACAGTTAGGGTAGTGCTTTGTCTTCAAGTCTTTTCTTCGCGTCCTATCACCAAGCCTCACTTAGTGAAGAGTCGTGGAGAGAGTCGTGAGGAACGATACTTGTATGAATGTATATTGCTCTTCGATAATGCGGTATCCGTGTGTCAATATATTCAACCTGATTAGTCGCAGCTACAATTGAGCTGGACCGTTGGAGTGGTCCATTCCTTTAATCACTGCCTTTCCTAATAGGTATTATCGATAAATGATTACACCTTGAGGCATGCCAATTCGTCGTGACGGCCACTGCGCTTTAGTTCTCCTCAAGAGCGATGATTGAAAATTCCTGTCCCTCAATCGTAACCTTCTCGCCAGCCGACCACTTGGGCTTTTGCTTGAGCTCTTTCAAGACCGCAGAAACTCTTGGAATGGCTCCGCTGTTGCCACTGTCGAAGGAGATGTCCCACTCCCCCGTACCTTCAACAAAATCTTCTCTTCTCGCGGCAAAGCCATTAGCACCCTTAGTGTTGGCTTGGTAAATGTTTCCAACCCTTCCAATAAAGGTGTTGCCCTCGCTGCTTCGCAGAATCCAAGACGGTTCCTCTGGCTTGGCGTGTGCCGTAACGTCCCGCCAAACTTCTTCGTATGGAGTCATGGCGTCATTTTTATGGGGGCACTTGGTCTCCCCGACCTCGAGTTCATCACCGTTTGGCAACTTGGTGAATGACGCCTCATCCGGGTCAGTAAACCCAAGTGAGTCGATGATATGCGTCCATCGACACGTCACTATGCATTGCGTTAGTCGCGTACTGGTTTCGTCGGGAAAGTCTTACACGGCTCCTCCTTGAGAATTGTGAGCTCGCCAGCGTGACTCCATTGAATCGAAGGATTTTCTTTGGTTGTGCGCAAATCAATGAAATAGCCGCCGACGTTGATGGCAACCGTTCTGGTATCCTCAAAGGCCGGGTCGGGCAACCACCGGATGCTAATACGTTCAACAGCTTGTCCCTTCATTCTGATGTTTCGAGTTCGGTGAGAGGTTCTCGAGGGTTTAGGCGTAAACGGGAGACGCGAATTGGTGCGGCCTTGGCCTTCTTAACCTACAAAACGGCAAACTCATTCCGCCCGGCGGCGAGCGGCGGCGATATCTCATGACTCCATTACGTACATTCGGTGGGCCGTGAAGTTGAAGGTTAGAGTATAAGTTAGGCTTGGCGCGAAGACGCTATAAATGCGCCGTGATTCGGACCAGAATTTCCTAGATGCCCCGCGCCAGACGACCGGGAGCCGGTCCCGGTCCCGATAACTGGGGGCCGGCGGCGGCTTACAATGGGAGAAGAAAAGTGTGACCGGGTAGGTATAAGAATACTAAGTCCGAATTTTGAAACTTTGCGTCATAGTAGTCGTCCGCTTGTGAAACACTTTGGACGTTTTTCTCATGAAAAACAGATATTACCAAGTCTCAAGAGTTAAGCTGATCATACTGCATCCAGCACTCGGACGAACTGCAGCTGCCCTATCCTAGGAATGAGACAGACCATTGGCAGCCATGTCAACTGAGTAGATGATCCTACCTACAGTTCCGCACGAATAGCCACTTGTCCGTCACTTCATCTGTTACGTTGAAGCCTCCAGCATCGTTGATCTAGGGTAGTTCAAGGATGAGGGCCCTCCTTACAGTAGTTCAAGCGTCTAGAAGTATATCCACAGTTGCGCTTACAGCAATACCTTGCTTCACAACGCGTGAGATTATCCCGCTAGCTAAATTAGGTAACGGACGCGTGTAGAGCTGACTAAACCCACGAGATCGTCTTCGTCGCAGCCAACAATCTGGCTTTCTCTCATGCTGTTGTAATGCGACAGTCTGAGAGCGAGCCGTAATCTCGCACCATGCGCTTAACTCTGCGATGGCTGGCGTTTCTTGTTTCCGTGGTTGTGTTTTTGTTCTATCTGTATCGATCAACCGAATCTGGTCTGGATAGTTTGCGTGCCAAGCTCCCAGTGCCAAGCGCCCAAGAAGCTGGGCAGTCTGAGCTACACACCGAACAGCCTGGCACAATCAGCGCCTTCTGGAAGCAATGGAGCCGGATAATACATGAGAACCGGCCCAACACGAAGTCTAAGGTGACAGTCAAAGGCACCGCGAGGACGGTTTCGCCGTCCGAGCCGGATGAACCCCGCCAACCGTACCGCGACCTGGTTCGTGTGTCGGACGAAGACTTGGAGCTTCTCCGCTTGTCGCACGCGCGATTCGTAAAGGAGCTTGAGTCTCTGAAGACCGATGGGATTGAAAAGATGTTCCAAGGCCGCGGGGCTGTCATGGTTGGTGGTGGGGAGTATTTTGGTCCTGCTGTCATCAGCATACACATGTTGAGGCGGACTGGCAGCGAGTTGCCCGTCGAGGTGTTTGTGCCCAACCAGAATGAGTACGAGAAGGACATATGTGAGAGATATTTGCCCAAGCTGAACGCGAAATGCGTTGTGCTTGCCGACTTTCTAGCCCATGGGCCCACGGGTTTGGAAATCGAACATTACCAGCTCAAGGCCATCTCGTTGTTGCTGTCCTCGTTCGCCGAGGTTCTGCTGCTCGACAGCGATAGTAACCCTCTGGTTGACCCCGAAACCACCATATTCGATACCGAGCCGTATCTTTCCCACGGTCTCATCACTTGGCCTGACTTTTGGGGTGCAACTGAGTCGCCTAGATTCTGGGATATCGCTGGCCTGTCCCATTTCCCTGAGGATCTGCCGCCAACATCCAGCGAGTCCGGGCAGCTTGTTCTCAACAAGCGAACACATCTTGCAACGCTTCTCTTGGCGACTTACTACAACCTGTATGGGCCAGAACACTACTACACACTTCTGAGCCAGGGAGCGCTCGGCCAGGGCGACAAGGAGACGTTCATGGCGGCTGCGGTGGCCTTGAATGCGACATACTACAGGGTCAAGACCCCTGTGCTGAGTCTTGGCAGGCATGATGGCGAGAGGCACAAAGGGACAGCCATGGTCCAACACCTCCCTTTGGATGACGCATCTCAGGGTCAAGAGAACTCAGGAAACGCAGTCCGCCCCGCGTTTCTTCACTGCAACACACCGAAAATGAACGCGGGCCATCTAGTAGACGAGGGCGATTTACTTGCGGTTGATGGGAAATCCAGACTGAGGCTCCTAGGGCCGAAGCTTGACTTGGACAAACTTTTTGGATTCGACGTGGAAGACACTCTCTGGGATTTGCTGGTCCAGACTGGCTGCGAACTTGCCGATAGCATTGATGAATGGAAAGACAGGGAAAGGCTTTGCGAGAGGCTAACAGAACATCACAAATTGGTGTTTGATGAAGCCTCATGATAGTTGCGGATAAATGATTGCTTATTGGGTTCTATAGTTGATAGATGCTGGCTTTGACGGTTAGTTATTTCAATATCTTTATTCCAATATGCTATGTAATATTGTAGCTGAAGAATCCTACTTCCGTCGCTTGAAGTCCATGTTCAGAGACGGATCAAAGGTTGAATCAAACCCAAACAACATGCTATCAAGACTTTCACCTTCTCGCGGCCGGAAGTCGTACTTCATCACGATATTGATCAATATGGCCTTGACCAGATCAGCGGCATAGAAGCGCCCGGGACATGGTTGTCTTCCATATCCAAACCCAAAGTGATTGACACCCGTCGTAGCCAACTGATGCTGGCTTTCCTGTCCAGGCTGTTCACGCATCTTGAAGAAGCGGTATCCGTCCCACTTCGCAGGGTCTTTGTAGAACTCTGACTCCCACATGCGATATGATGGGATGGCGACTGTGCTATCCTTACGGAGAGTCGTTCCGTCAGACAACGTCATGTCTTCCAGGACAATGCGTCTCAATACTTAGTAGTGTTAGTGGTGTACTATGATAATGGGTGGAGAAACGAACCGATAGCTACAGGCTTCATGCGCTGGCTTTCTTTGATGACACTGTCCAAAAGCTTCATTTTATACAGTGAAGACTTCTCCCAGCCGGATTCGTCCAGAACAGTTGCAATTTCCTTTCGTAGTGGTGAGAGAATTTCTGGGTTCTGAGCTAAGCGAACCAGAGTAGCGCAGATCAAGTTTGTCGATGTGTGAATAGCAGCAACGGAGAGGAAGACCTGGACACCAGTCTGATCGTACTCCTTCCCGCGGGCTGATTCATCGAACCATTGCAATGAATCCATGAATCCACTTTCGCCTGCAGCCTTTTGTTGTTTCCGCTTTTCCAGAGCAGGTTCCATAATCTGTCGAGCCTCGGCCATCATGGATCGAAGCTTACCCGTACCTGGAATTATCCATTGGAGGATGGGACGCCAAGACACCGGCCAGAGTCTCAAAATGAAGCCGACTGGGACTCCTGCGAGCGTATAGTTGCGAGTGATTTTAATCCAGGCGGGGTTTCGAGCAAATTCTTCACCGAGAAAGACCTGGGCCACACATCGTGCGACAATGTTGGGAATATTCTCGAGGATGTGAATCTTGTGCCATTCTATTTCGATGCTCAGCATACCAGAATAAACTCTTCCGGGCGTTTGTCAATTACCTTGTTCTTCTGTGAAGATATCGGAGATGGCACTAGCAGCCTCGTCGGCTAGCGGTTGTGTGAGTTTTGCTGTGATCGATATCTTAGCATTTACTCGTGAATGACATTGCAGCCTCAGAAACTGACCCAAGTTCTTGTTCAATTGGTTGTTACAAGTGGACTTCAGAACGTCGTGATGATATCCGCCTTCCTGGAACCCCTCAAAACCAGGTAGATGCGCATGGAAGGCCTACTTGATGTTATTTTCAGTTCTTTCATACTTCACCGGCAAGAGTATGAACCTTTCGTAGCCACAGCGACAGGCTCAGGCGCCTGTCGTTCTTGACTTCATCCACCATGTGCGGTGGAACCAGTACGACTTCCCCATCCCATGTGATAAGTTTTGCTGACGTGGTAGGCTTCTCACTCAGCCATCGCTTGATTATCTCGTCTGCTTCGGTGAAGAAGCTCTTCCGTGGCCCGATTTGTAGAACATCGAAGATGCTCTTCTTGGGATTCAGCTGCACAATGGAGGAGGATTTCCGAAACGGAGACGAGCATATGACAAGAAAGATGAACGTTGTGATGAAGTAGGGTGCTTGAGCCCACGAAAGTCGACCCAAGAATCCTACCGTAGCATCCGATGGTAGGCGGATCGGGGTGCTTGAGTTTAGCGCCATGTTGAACGGGGGTAGCAGATGGATGGACAAGTTGGACATCAACGATGGTACGGCAACCGCTTTTATTTCTTTGCGAGATAACACTGCTCAACTGTCTCAGATGATCTCATTGTCGAATTCCCTCCTGAGTTAGTTTCACCGGAATTAGTTGCAGACAACTAGAGCCAACATAGTCCCTTACTGGTCGATCCACATCACGAACCGCTCCCCTGTCGTCAGCTTGTCCACTTGTTTCTGAAAATGTCGCAAATGTCGACTTTTCTTTGGTTTCCCAATAATGCATAGAGTGGTTTTTTTACGTTTATTGTTAGAGGTCAGCTTCTCAGACACCGAAGCACAAGCACTCGAACTTCCTCAAGGATCCAACTTGACAGTGTGCTCCCTTGTCTTTGAGCTGCACAAGCGCATCGCGCTGATCAGCCGTGAACGCTGTGGGTCAACGGGACAAACCCTGGTAAGGTCTCAAGGCACCCTGGCAAAGATTGCAGCGAGGATTCCTCATGAAACGGTATGGGGTTGCATTGCATCGTCTGCTTAGCAACATGCAATCCACTCGACCCCATTGTCCAGACGGAGCCCGGGATGTTGAACAGTCCGAGAATCCTACCAGAAGCTGAAACCTGGTTGGTCGTAGATTATAGCGTCGGCGATCACATTGTCAATTGCCCCATGGAGCTGCGCTAGGCGATTAGGTCAAGAGGATACGGAGTAGCTATACGTGCATTCTGTACTACGTCGTACCCGGAGATCCCGTGGCCTATCGCCTATCCATCGGGCGGTTTGTAGGATCAGGAGCTCGTCGGTTGAATCCTCACCTAGTTGAATCCTGCTTCCTTCTCGTCTCAGAACATCATAGACTAGTCGCAGGGACGTAGACAGATAAAATGCGAATTAAGGAGTATATTTGCGGGCAATCCCTCGTTTCCAGGAGGAATAAAATAAATCTCATTAATCTACTGTTTTTATGGCCATGCCACTATCAAACTCGAATCAACTTTCAGACAGCATGGCGGCCCTCGTAGTTGACGATGCTCCGGTGGCAACAGATACGCAGCACTATCAGGTCCTCGAAGAACCTCTCGGATCTACCCGTCGCATTCGAATCGTGGGGATCGGCGCCGGAATGAGCGGAATCAATATGGTTCGCACACTGAGACTCCATCTCACGAATTACGAGCATGTCGTCTACGAAAAGAACGCTGTCATCGGAGGGACCTGGCATGAGAACCGCTACCCCGGTTGCAAATGCGATGTTCCGTCCCACAACTATCAGTTCTCTTGGAGGCAGAATCCTGAATGGACCAGCTTCTTTTCGCCGGCTCCGGAGATCCAAGCCTATTTGTGTCGCGTATGTGATGAAGAAAAGATGTCCAATGTCATCAAGACAGAACATCAAGTGGAGCGAGCAGAATGGAACGAAGAAAAGGGCAACTGGCTTCTCAAAGTGCGGAACCTGCACGACAACAGCGTATTCGATGACTATTGCGACTTTCTTCTTGACACATGTGGCATTTTGAAGTGAGACACTCTTGCTCAGGACCCTTCAAACCGCTCATCTAAACTAACTTCAAAGCCATTGGAAATGGCCGACTATCTCTGGCTTGAGCGACTTCAAGGGCGACTTGATTCATAGCGCCAATTGGCCGAACTCTTTCGATTCTGCGGACAAAACTATCGCATTAATTGGAAATGGTTCCTCTGGCGTCCAGATTTTGCCAGAACTACAGCGGAGTGAGTTATCTTCACCTTCTTGTCGACTTACGCGATTTCTAAGAAATTTTCTCCAGCGGCCAAACACTTGGTGCATTTTGTTCGCCACCCTACGTGGATTGTGCCATCGAGGCTGCAACTGCTCGCCCAGGGCCCTGGTGGTAGTATACTCAAAGAGATTGAGATGAACGATGATAAAACCTTCTCTACGGCGCAGATTAATCGATTCAAATCGGACCCTGCCTTCTACAACAAGTTTGTGAAAGCTATTGAAGAAGTTGTCAACGGCAATTTTCCACTTGTAAGTCAACACCGTACGAAAGTATATACACCAAAAGAATATTTGTACTGATGGCTTCTTAAGACGTTGAAGGATTCAGAATTTGCCAAAGCCATGCAGCAAAGAGCCAAGGGGTACATGACGCAAGCCTTAGGAGGAGACAAACGTCTTTGCGACGCATTGATTCCCGAGTTCCCACTTGGTTGTCGGCGACTCACCCCCGGAGTGGGCTATCTCGAGGCCCTTCAATCTGCAAATGTCACCGTCGTGACTGACCCCATTGCGAGAGTGGTATCACAAGGCCTGGAAACGTCAAATGGGGAATTGATTAAAGTTGATGCCATTGTCTGTGCAACGGGCTTTGATGTTTCATTCTGCCCTAGATTTCCCGTCATTGCCCACGGAGAAAACCTGCAAGACAGATGGGCTGGCCATGTACCCAAGTCTTACATGTCCTGCGCAGTTCCGGGATTTCCCAACTACTTCAGTCAGTTCCATCTCCTGTCATTTAGCCTAGCTAACGCCTTTTAGCATTCCTCGGTCCAAACGCACCCATTGGACATGGCAGCGTGTTTACTATCACCGAACACATTGCCAAGTACCTCACACGAATAATTAAAAAGTGTCAGATGGAGGGAATCAAGTCGATTACACCGAATCACGTTGCCGTCGAAGAACTCTTCGAACACACTCAAAGCTTCATGCCCCGGACAGCCTGGAGTGGAAACTGCACATCTTGGTTCAAAAACGGGACGATGAACGGGCCTGTCACCGGATTACACCCAGGTAGTCGAATTCACTTTTTCCATATGCTCGAGGGGTTTAGGGGAGAAGATTGGGAGTACACTTACCTCAGGACGCACAATCGGTTCTCGTACCTAGGAAATGGATTCTCGACCAAGGAGCTAGGCGAAGGGAATCGAACGTGGTACCTGGATGAGTCTGATAAGCTGTAGTCAGTATTATTGATGTAGGGGAAATTGGATACTCTAGGGTGAATAGACTTGGATTTTGTGTGTGAAATTCCTAAATGCTCAGAACTCTTGGATAAATCAACATTGGAATTAGAATATTAGACGAGTCAGACTCTGACAATGAATTAGATATGTCACACTCAAATGCTTCTAAATGTATTCATCATAACAATCTTAGTGATGTTATCCGTCCAGGTTTTCCCTGGATCTATCCTCGTTTTACATCTCATGACAGGACTTCTAGGACCCGTTTACCAATGGCAAGAACCTTTTCCTCCTCTAACCTTCGAGCCACAAGTTGAAGGCTGATTGGCAACCCATGCATGGTTTCGACATCGACTGTTGTTGTTAGAGACGTTACTGTCCATTGGAGGAAGTGTACTCACATTCTTCGTTGATAGCTTTGCAGACCGGCCCCAAGGGCTCGTATGAAGCGTCAACCTTGTCGATGTTTTTATCGACGGACAGTCCAGTGGCGAATGAAATGCTGGAGTAGTCCAGGACGTTGTAAACACCAGTATATCCCACTTGGCTAGGTTAGCCTCTGATGTCATTCGAAGCAGTGGAACGGGTACAAACCATGCTTGAAGGTGCCGTTCTTGACCGTGTTGAACGGGATGGTCGGGCAAAGGATGGCATCAATACCGGCCTTGTTCCAACGATCAAGGTAGCGGTTTTGGAACTCGGTCCTTTCTAGATGCATCAGCCACATGTCGTAGGTTCCCAGCTCTTTGGCAACCTGATACTCCTCCATCTCTGGTCTCCATGGTTCACCCGTGCGTTGCAGCTCTTTTCGAATGGCAGTGCCTCCGTCCGCCACGAACATTCGTGCCAGAAGGTCTAGTCCTTGCTTCTGATCAACAGGATCCCAGTCAACAAGGTCGTGGCCTGCAGCTTTCAGCTTCCGAGCTGTCTCCTGCAAAGCCCGAGTTACTGGAGCTGTTGGCTTGACCATGCCGTCATGCCACATCACAGCAATCCTCAGTTTCGCTGGGAGCTGTACATCTCGCCATGGGATGGGGAGACATCGTGGGTCACGCAGCCACGGCTTTCCATCCACGACGCTCTTGCTATAAAGCTCGACATCACCGAGTGTGGTCGCTAGAGGCCCGTTGACCGATTGGACCGCCTCCTGACCGGGCATGCCGGAACGAGTGTTGCGTACAGGAAATCGACCCGCTGATGGTCGAAGGGTGAAGATGCCCGTGCAAGCTGCTGGGATACGAAGGGAGCCACCTGTTTCTGTTAGTTCCGCTATTACAGCCTACGACGGGAATGTTCTTGTTCTAACCGATGTCAGACCCGACGCCCAGAGGACTCCCCTTCATGACGATGAGGGCAGACTCTCCACCTGAGCTTCCACCACTCGTCGTTTTCCTGTGTCTCGGGTTCAACGTCCGCCCAAACACGTTGTTGACCGTTTCTGCAATCATCATAGCTGTCGGCACATTGGTCTTCACGTAAAAGACTGCTCCAGCGTCCTCAAGCAGCGACGCCAGCGCAGAGTCCGACTTAGCAGGATGGCCGACGTGCGACGCAAAGCCAACTGTGGCATCGAGGCCCTGGAGGTTGAAGTTATCCTTCAGTGAGATGGGCAAGCCATGCAGCGGCCCGACTGGCTTTCCCGTTTGCGCGAGGTGCTCATCTAGAGCCCGTGCTGTGGCAAAGGCACGGTCGAAGCAGGTCTCCGATAGGCAGTTGGTCTTGTCGCGTCAGTTAAATACCGAGAGAGGTAAAGATGTATCAGATACCCACCAGCTGATGGGCCGCGGCGGCTCGTTTGCAGAATGCTCTGGTTACGTGCTCGGATTTGAGTTGTCCGGAAGCAAGCCGGGGAACCAACTCGGTCGCGGTCAAGTTGGTGATTTCCAGTTCGTCGGGCGTGAACCAGCCGGAGATTTCTGGCCAGGCTGTGATGTCGTCTTGGGACTCTGGAGGAAGCAGATTGCCCGGAATAAGCCACTCCTTTGGAATGGAGGAGAGGAGTTCCTCGCGCTTCTTCGCGCCGAGTTCCTCCCATGTGCTGGGAGTGGTGCTAGACTTGGAAATGGCCATTTTGGAAAGTCCACGTATGTGCAGCTTGTTTTCTTGAAGGGTGCAAGCGTTGGTTACTCGGTTGCCTTTCCGATTTATACTGCCCTTGTCCCTCTTATCATCCGCCCGATGCCGGGAGCATGCATTGATGGGCCTTGGCTTCTGGTCAGCCGACGGGATGCGTTACGCTGGTGGAGTGGGGATGATGATGATTGGACGATAGATAAGTTGCCTATTACGGTAAGTGTCCAAAAGCGTCCGTTGCTGATAGACATGGTATCTTCACCGGACTATCGAATGCCCTGGCTTATCGGGAAATATTGTAACTTGCCGGCTGTGATTAGCATGCCTTGTCAACTGTGATTAGGACTCATTGCCGACCGTGATTAGCACGCATTGCCATCTTGGCTATGAGGGGAACTAAACCCAACGTAATTACATATCTAAACATCATCACTCTCCGGCAAGGTTTCATCAGAGTAGCCCCCGCGCCCTCCATTCGTCTTCGCATCTCGACAAACCGCCCGGGTACCGCGGAACGTCAGCAAGATTGCAACCCTGCCAATAAGCCCGCACCGTGACACAATGCTGAGCCGTGGTTGCATTCATACCGGCCAGGTGCACCGCGCTCGCCATGTGGATGTAGAAAGGCGACGATGGCGTTGCTGATGCGATAAGCTGGCATATCCTGTTCACCGCAGATAAGATGGCTTCGTGTCTGCGCATCACGGCCGTATCCTCGGTCATCTTCTCGAGAACCGCCAGTGCAGCTGCGCAACGATTGATGTTGGCGCTTTGCGTCCAGTCTGTAGCATGCGAATCTAGTTTGAGAAGCTGGTCCATGGCCCGGAAACAGCTGCCCATGGGATCCACAGCTACGCCTCCCTTTGCCACATCACTGTAGAGTTGGAATGTGTCGCCAGCGCATCCTACGACGTCGAAGAAGCTGTCGTTCAACATGTCGCGATGCCAGTCGTCAAATATCAGCCCTGTAGCTCCTCTGACGACTGCCCCCATGGTGTCAAACCACACAAGTCGCGCCACGATCTCTGTCAGGCCCGTCACCTTCAAAGAGAGCCGATCCAGTTGAGGCTGGTTTTGACAGTGGTAGTCCAGTAACGACCTCGCACCGCGGAGGTGACATTCCCACTCTCCAAAGGCACTGTCGCACACCTCGAGTACGGCGAAGGCCGCAATCCCTAGAATAGCGAAGGGATTTGCAGTCGCCAAAGCCTCGTTGAGTTCCATCAAAGCTGCCAGGCGGTGGCGAGCCACATTCACTGGTTCTGGCGTTTCTCCTTCGGCAACTGTGGTTGGACATGCGTCGATGCGCGCTTGCATGAAATCATAGAGGCGGGACACAAGCCGGATTCCTTCGTTGGAGAGATGATGACCCGCATCAAGAGGACGGTCCTCGGCTGATTTGATGCGCTGACAGAAGACGGCGAGTCGCAGGACAAAGCCATTTTTGTCCGCCTGTGAAGGACCCTTGCCAAACCCGCGAACGGGGTTGAATGCAGGTTCCTGTTGATCTATTTCCGGTACTGAGTGATATGATGGTGATTCCGGTATTCTGGGCGATGACTGGGGCATTCTCCTCTCTTTTGCCTCGGTGGATGTCGACTTTTGCCCTGTCCAGACGACTCTCTGTGGATACCCTCCGCATTCCAACCCAGCTTGCACGCAGGGAAGACATCGTGGCCGGTTGAGATCGCATTTGACGGCCCTGGCTTTGCAGCTGCGACAGTCCCGGTCTCGGCGCATTCCCCGCGGCTTTCCACGTCGTTGAGGCCTGTTTGAGAGCGACATGATAACGAAGTTGATGGTGCGATGGCTGGACGGAGGATTGTTGTCGCCGTTTAGATCGCTTACCGCTTGTGGAAGGGAAACAAAGACAACAACGGCCTGGAGGGCGCATGGGGTAACTAAAGCGTAAAGAGACCTTGCTTTATTGTGATCCGGGGTACAGCCAGTGGTGTGTATCCACTGATAAGTTCATCCGGTTTCCCCGCAGATAGGATTTGGGCGTCTTTTATCACCACCGCCGACCAGTATCTAGTTCTATCGGCAGACAACTTGCAGGGTTATCTCTGGAGAGTGAGTCTAGCCGGGCTTGATAGTCATGAAAAGGCGGTCTTTCGGATTGGACTTGTTTGACTTCCTGTGCGAGATACAGACGTGCCCCGAACTCTCGGCATTATCCGGACAGGGCCGAGATATCGGCCTATTTAATGGACACCGACACAACCTCGTAGGTCTCCGGTGCGGGACCGTGATCGCCGTGATAAGACACCACTTCGTACAACCCGGCTTCAAGTATAAAGCCCTGTTCGCCCACTTTTACCACAACCCCCTCCTATCCACTGTTGCACATCGGAATCTCCCCTTCGCCGCGTAGTCAAGCTGCCATCCACGAATCGCAATGGCGCGTTCTACGATCCGTGAATACTTTCAAGTTCAGTACCAGCCCGGCGAGCGCGTTCTGATTCAAAAAGTCGACTTCTTCATCCTCACCTTCTGCTGTCTCAGCTACTTTGTCAACTACGTGCGTCCAACTTGCGTCCTCTTTAAGCACCTTCTAATTATATGCAGCTCGATCGAAGCAACCTTGCTAATGCCTACGTCTCTGGCATGAAAGACGAGCTTGGATTTGTGGGAGACCAGCTGAATCAGATCAATACTTGCTTTACTGTCGGGTATGCTAACACCCAATGACACTGTCCCCGATTCCCTGGTCTGTTGCTGACAATATCAGCTATGTTCTGGGTCAGATTCCCTCCAACATCTCCCTCCACTACGTCAAACCTCGCTTCTGGTTTCCAATGATGATGGTACTGTGGGGAGGCCTCACCATGGTCACCGCTTCCGTCCACAAACCGCAATCCATCATGGCGATTCGTTTCTTTCAGGGTTTGTGTGAGGCATCCACATTCGTCGGGACTCACTACATCCTGGGTGCATGGTACACGGAACGAGAGCTGGGCAAACGAAGCGGAATATTTACTGCGTCCGGTCTTGCAGGCACCTTTATCGGCGGGTTCATACAGACTGGCATCCACGAAAGCATGGACGGTCGTCACGGCTTGAGCGGATGGCGTTGGCTCTTCATCATCGATGGGCTCCTCACCATCCCAGTCGCTCTGTATGGCTTCTTCTTCTTCCCCGATACCCCGCACACTACCACGGCCTTCTACCTAACAGAAGACGAGCGGAAATTGGCCATATCCCGTGTGCCGTTAGTAGAAGAGCGGTCTCCCATCACGTTCGGCTTTGCTAAGAAAGTCTTGACTTCATGGTACTGGTGGGGGTTCGTGGTGCTTTGGATCATCGCTGGCGAGACTGAGTCTTTCAGTACGAATGCACTTCTCGCCCTCTTTCTGCAGAGTCATCCGACAAACACGTACACTGTTGCGCAGATGAACAACTACCCCACGGGAGTCCCTGCAGTCGGCATAGTATCTACGCTTTTTTGGGCGACGCTGACCGACTTCCTCGGCGGCAAGCGATATCTCGTGGGATACTTCATCGGCATCACGGGCATTGCCACATCCATCATGGTTCTCGTGGCATCCAATAATCCCACAAGTCCCATGTCCACGTCGGTCACGTTTGGGGCCTATTATTGGGCTGGATCGGTGTATGCTTGCCAAGCGACCTTTTTCGCCTGGTGCAACGATGCGATGCGCTACGAGGAAGCTCTCTTCCGTGGTGTGGTGCTCGCAGGCATGAATCTGGGTAGCAATGCTGTAAATGCTTGGTGGAGCATTATTTTCTACGGTGCCTCCATGGCACCCTGGTTTACTGTAAGTGAAGCCATTCCCGTGTCTCACTGGTCATCCTTCTCACGTCTCAAACTAGCGGGGTATGTGGGCTATGATTGCCAGTTCTATCGCTTTGATAGTGTGGAGCGCAGGGCTGTCCTACTTGGCCCTGAAGACGAAGAAGAGACGGGTTATTGAAGCGACTGACATGGGGACCGTTGACCTCGCTGGGGCCAAGCTAGACACGAAACTGGACATGTAGAGGTTGGTGTTAACGAAAGATCCGGGGTGACTATCGTTCATTGGTAGCGAAGTGCCTGAAATACTGCGAATCTAAGCTGCCTCGTTATACCGTTGAGCTATCCTTCATTACACAGACTAAGTCTCTGCAATCTTCTGTGTAGGCCCGCCAACCACCAAGTTCTTCGGAGCCCAAACTTCGCCCTCGATCTTGTCCTTTGAAACAAACGCGTATTCTGTAGCACAAAACTTTCCAGGAACACCTTCCTCGACCAGCATCAACACGACATCGTCAGGATCCACATACGAACCACTGACACCGTTCTGATACGGCGTCTTGGTCCCAATCACCACAGCGTACAATGACCCTTGAGCAGCAGGCAACACCTCCCACTGGCAACCATCGACAGATGCAAAACCTGGGTGCGACGACCCAGCCTGCCGCTTCTGGATCGGAGCTGCGCGCCCCTTGAACTCCAGATATCCTGCTGCGTCCAGCATGCCCTTTGGTGTGTCGGCAATCATCCACCAACCGTCCATCATGCTAGTTACCTCCTTGTCCCCCTCTTTGGTAGTGATGATCGCTTTGCCAGCAGGGTTTGGCTCGGGAAAGATAGGGATTGTGGAGAGGTCTGGGTTGTTTTCGATCCTCGTTGCAATCCCCAGCCACTCGGCCCGATGTCCCTTTTCCAACAAGGCTCGCATCAATGCAATGGTTGCCTCGATCCGTTGGCCATGCTCAAAGGCACCCGTGTCAAGTGTCACTCCCATCACGCCCATGATGCTGAAGACATTGTCCACCGGATATTTCGCTGTTCGCATGAAGCATGAGCGCCATATGGCATTCTCCATTCCCTCCTGTTCACGCAGGTCAAGCGCTCCGATCAAGGCCTCCAGCTGAGTGTCCTGACCCAATAGCTTGATCTGTTCACCGTCCGGCAACTCAGTTGTAACACCAGAGGCATCGTTGTATTTCGATACGCGGTAATCGGGCTTCAAGGAAGTCTCGAGTAGACTTTTCATGTCGGCGATTGCTGCCACCTCTTTTTCGATCTCGGAGACCGCGGTTGACATGTTGGTTTGCAGCGTGCAGTCTCCATCTTTCCACGAAAACAGACAGTCTGCCGCCGGGGGAGCGATGGCTTCTTGGAGCGTCCAAGCACGATGAATCCAGGTCGTCTCCTCTGTAAGCTCGCCAAGTCGCAAAAGTCCACCTGGAATGACGAGGCACGTTTTGCACTTCTTGTAGATGTCGTACATGTGCTGCATTTGCCAGCCCTTGTCGTCCTCGTCGCCCTGGATGATGCAGAGCCCATCAAGCCACACCAGTTCGCACCCGAGCCGCAACAAGGCAGCACATGCAATCCTCAAGACATCGACAGACGCTTTGCCGTTGCCCTTCGTTCCGTCTATGGTGATGATGGGAAGGTCATTCTCCTTGGGCTGAAGACCCCTCCAAACGTATGAGATGGTTCCGTATTTGTTCTCTGGGAGGTTGTCGAACTCGAGAATCCGAAGGCTTTTGCGCTCTGCGAATTGTTGGCAATCCAAGAGTCGGAATTTGTACTTGACGACATTGGCGATGGAAACCGGGGCGGAGGTAACCGTGGCAAACGGAACCTCCAAAACACATTTTCCTGAAGTTGACATGGTGGTGGAGCGGAGGACGTAGTTAAGTGTTTGTAAGACCGTTTTGGACTGATATGAACTGCACAAAAGGAATTGTAGAATTCGCGAAATATAAAGGATTGGATGTTTGGCATCAGTGAGGACTTGTGGCCTCCTTGATATACTAGCTGGTGATGAGATAAACCGGTTAGCTGCAGCAATAGTTTATCGATGAAGGCTAGCCTGCGACGCAAGAGAACGATAGTTCGGGCATCTCCACTTTTGTCTCAGTGACGATTCCGTCGTTCAGAACCTTTCGGCAGTAGGAGCTGTCGATCCAGATTTGCGACGCCTTGCCTTTGCTATTCCTCGACTGCTTATCCCGACAACCTATGGAGATAAGCGTGTCTTTATAGAAGAGTGATTACTCTAGAACCTGAGTAGACTCGGGTGGAAACGTAGACATCATGAGGATGGATGCTCTAACTGTTTCTGATCCTAGAGCGGTGAAGCTGATTATACTCAACCGCGCCCAAATGCCTAGGCAATTCATGATCCCTTGCATGAGATAACAATATCTCAGCTACGCCACAGCATAAACTTAAGGTATTGCTTACACCTAAAACAACACCCGTATGCGAAAGCCCTACAATTATGCCATCCCGCTGAGGTCCAGACCCTTCTAGCGGCGAGCGCTCATGCACATACTGAGGGTTGCCAATCGGGGACCCTGTTGTCACCCCATAACTATGCAGGTCTCGAGGTAACGACTCAACTGAAGGCAGGCCTGATTTCTTTGGGTAAGCGGTTAGGGCTTTAAGCACTAGGGTAATAGGGCTTTAGGGCATTGTACTACTTGGGTATCAGGATTGTTAAAGCGAATGACATAATAAGCAGGTAAGACCAACAGATTCACAGCCCGTACCGTACGACTCAGTTTAAGCAGCTGTTTCTTTTAATAAATTGTATGCTTTGACACCATGTTTCATTCTCTTGAATACTGCTCTAGTTGCTTCCTCCGTGCTTATTGGCGGTGTCTGTCCTATCCCTCCTCTCTTGCGGTAAATGCGACGTGTGGAAATCCTTGAAAGTGAGGCGCAAAGTGAAACAGTGTGCATATTTACTGCCTAGACATACCCAGCCTCATTGCTGCCTAAAGACCGTCAGGTTTCATAGTTTTCCCAGAGCAACAACGTACCCCCAATCCTTACGAGTCAGATCGCACATCAATTGTCAAGCGATGGGGGACACATGTGCGAGTGGATTCTGGGACGAATTATTGGGTGTGCCAACCTCTATTTCAGAACTTTCGATCATGTGGCCAGAATGAGTGCCCGTACTGCCAAATGCTCCTGGATTGTATTGGCCAGACCAAGCCGTCGTGGCTTTCGGAACCAGAACAGCAACACCGCTCATTCAGAATCCAGCCGCGTGATAGATGGCTCTTTCAATCAAATTTGCCATTAACCAGCTCGGCTGGCTCAGGAACTATTCAACTCCTGGAGGCTGGAAAACATGTCGAGTCTCTGCTTCTATACAGACAGATATCAGGTACGTTTCCACTTGCTAGTCATATTCGGCTCCGCTAATATTGGTTGCCTCCTAGACACGGAGAAGCTTGCGGTCAGCAGCAGGAATCAGTTTGAGAAGATTCTCTTCGGCGAGAGCCTAGGCATAGCGGAATCCTCAGATTCAAACACGACCTTTGACCGTGCATCGATTTGGCTCCACAACTGTCTTGACAACCATACTTCATGCCGGCCTAAATATGCTTCGTTCATGCCAAGCCGTATTCTACAGCTCTATCAAACACCACAGGACATGGTGTCACTCATTGAGTCTTCTGCACTTATCGCCCCCGCACCTTATGTGGCACTCAGTTACTGCTGGGGACCTGATACAGCGGGCGTCCTCAAGACTGTCAAATCGAACAAGGCATCCCATCTTCAAGGCATCCCAGTCAAATCGCTACCTAAGACTATCCAGGATGCTGTAACTGTGTGTAGAAAACTCAATGTTAGGTACCTTTGGGTTGATGCGCTTTGTATCCTGCAAGACGACATCGACGACTGGAACAAGGAAGCAGCACAGATGGCAGTCATCTACGCCAATTCACATTTCACCCTTGTTGCCCGGGAACCCAAGTCTTGCAAGCAGGGTTTCCTCGGCAGTCAACGGTTTGGCTCTCCAGACTGGCAACGCGCTTTAGCAGTCACAGTACCAGAATCTCTTGGCGGTTCTAATGGCCAAATCTTAGTCCGAGATGGCCATTTGGAATCCTATGCACTAAAGTCTCTGGACTCTCGGGCGTGGTGTCTGCAGGAGAGTGCTTTGACGAAGCGGAGACTTGTCTTTGACGACTGCGAGTTGTCATGGCAATGCATGGAGAAGGCAATGTGCGAATGTGGCCATCTTGACGAAGACGTTGACGGAGACTCTTCGTATCTGAAGACCACACGAGACAGCATCCAAAAGCCCGAAGGTGACACCATGTACTTCCAACTACATCGTGAGTGGATGGACCTTGTGGAGCAGTATTCTCAGCGCTCCTTAACGAAATCTGGCGATAAGCTGGTCGCTATTTCTGGTCTTGCGAAGCTATTCCAAGAGAACCTGACCCGCACCGCGCACCTGTCGGCAGACACCCACATCATCGCCCTGTTTAGAGAAGGTACAGCGACAACATGTGCCCCAATGGTCGCTCCCGGAGCCCTCGAGTCATACTATGCGGGTATTTGGAGAGGTTGTTTTGTTCCTGGCCTTGCCTGGACCGTCAACCACGCGCTGCTCAAAACGTCAGGACGCAAGCTCCATTCCAGATACAAGAATTGGTGCGCCCCGACATGGTCATGGGCGTCATTCGACGGTCCTATCACGTTTCGGCACTTGGAAATGGCGGTGAACAACTGGACAGATACCAATAGTCGGGAAGTGGCATCCGATGTTAATATTACAGATATCAGCTGCCCCCCGTCGACTCCTTCAAATGTGCTTGGCTCTATCAAGTCAGGAGTTCTTGTTCTTACAGGTTTTCTCATACCTGTAGAGCTTGCAACCCTCCACAAAGAAGACGATATCAAATCGCCTAGATTCTTCTGGCACAGCTTCGCGTTGCAGCCCGAGGGAGGATCTCTGAGCTATCGTCTTCCATCCTTCGTCCGAACGCCCAACTTGGATTCTATCCGAGTACTTCTCGACGTCGAGCAACCACCCACAATAAAAAAAGGAAGCCCGACAGCAAGTTGCTGGAGGCGGGCTCCGCACGATGGGAAAGGATGCTGTTCCTTCGATGCTAACACCGAATACATCTGTCTTCGTCTCCTCACCTACAAAACGCAGGGATCCCCCCCGCTCTTAAGCGCTACGATTGGATTGTCATATTCTTGGTTTTGAAGCGCGTGACTCAAGCTACCAACACGTTTGAGAGGGTGGGTTTGGGGCTTTGGGATAGTCGTACGGCATCTGAGTTACGGTCGGATAACTACGGGTTCAAGATCTTTGCGGAGGCCACGAAAGCTGCTATCAGGATCATCTAAAGGAAGTTCCAAGCTCCGCAATGACCTAGAGCGCTTTCGGGGGAAGAAACTTACACCTCAAGCCTGCGTGAGGAAGTCACTGTATCAGAAGAAGTTGATATTCGCAAGGAGGTAAGTATTATTTGCTTAATGTGCTACTTTCTTCCCAGAAAAACTCTCTATTTTCCATTCAAGAAGGTATAGAGTGGTAAAAAGACAATCATTCCCAGAACACAAAGGCAGGTGCTAAAAAGCTGCCAGGCGAACCAGACAGGTGGCCCTAGCCTAGGAAGTACGAACTGGATACAATCGGTGATGCTGTACAGATCTTGTTGACTCGCAATGTAGTAGAGGGTCTGATGTTGGTCCGATCTGGTAGGGACCCCATTTCTGTTTTCTGACGCATTGTCTCTTCCGTCCTCGGGCAGTGTATCTCGCTGGGCAAGCTGCAAGACGGACACAAGCCGAACAGGAGCTTTATAAAATGGGATGAACCACACGGCGAAGGTCTGTCGAATGGATACGTAGAGAATGTCACGATCGTCATCGAAGGCTATGTGGAGTTTAGTGACAATCGACTACCACTGCTGGACAATTACTCACCGACGGAGTCAATCTTAATGTCAATGTTAGGACTCAGCGTGCGATACCATCGGTAGATGGCGAGAACTACCCATTGGGAGCTGAGGCCCCTAGCAAATGGTATGGAGCCTTTAGAAAAAGATGGAACATGACAAAAAGGGTGCGAGAACGATGCATTTTGCAGAAAGTATCGCGATACGGTAGCCTCTTGTTCATGAGGGCTCCCCTGTGTGAGTATTTTAATGACACCGGTAATCTCCTTAGCTATAATACGTAGTTAGTGATGATATGGGGCCGGAGTGCAAGTTGGAATTACCGGGAGTCTCCATATTGGCTGATCAACTGCGGTTTGGTGTCGTTTGGCGATTCAAGTGGTTTCGCCCTTCAGCGCGGGCAACGAAGAGCAGGAATAGTTGCAGAATATTTGGTGGAGACGACACGTAAACGAGACTCCCTTTATTACCATAAGTTACATTATGAGGGCCCGCTGGTGCGATAATGACGTTGGTGCTAAAAAAGAACTGCCGAGCGATTTCAAGATTCATCCATGTGAAGTTGACGTCATGAGTAGGTAAGATCACCAAAATCCGGCCTCAGCATGTGATACCCGCCCAATTGCCATGTGATATGACCGCTAGACAGGATTGCATAAAGATGCTAGTTCTTCACCTTTCAATTGAGATCCGGCTCCTCTCAGACTAGGCAATCACACATCCCAGTCTTTCTGTTACAATGTCATCCAACGCTCGCCTGGAAAATCCTTTGCTTCACCCATTGGTGTTTCTGTACCAGCTGCTCCAATGGCTGACGGACAAGCTCCTCTCCCCGCAGTCGCCTGAACTCAATGCCAAACTGCGTAGACCGAAGATTGCAGTCATCGGAGCTGGCATTACCGGTGTAACCTCAGCAGCCCATTGCGTCGGCCATGGGTTCGACACGGTTATTTTCGAAGGCGGATCCGAGGACCAAGTTGGCGGGATCTGGACAGTACGTGCCTCTACACCCCGATTATTCTTGCACTCACTAAAAGCCCACCCTGCAGAGGGTCAATGACACGTCTGGTCTTCAAATCCACTCTCTGATGTACCGCTTTCATCCTTCCGTCAAGTGGCAACGCGGGTATCCCAGTCGCGAAGAAATCGTCAGCCAGGTTCAACAACTCTGGAAACGATACGGCCTGCAAGAACGAACCCGCTTCAATACCAAGGTAGACAGAGTGTATCAAGAGAAAGGCAAATGGATCATCAATGATCCTTCCTTGGGACGATTCGATGGAATCATTGTCGCTATTGGAACATGTGGTGCCCCGAAAGTTCCACACATTCAAGGAATGGAGAACTTTCAAGGCAAAATCTACCATTCAAGCGAGTTGACTGGGTGAGTTCCCTTGATGATTTCAACTATAGATAGCTAATAATTTTACAGCAAGGATGCCAAAGACAAGAAAATATCCATCATCGGCGGAGGAGCAAGCGCCGTCGAAGCACTGGAATTTGCCTCTGCTGAAAAGGCACTCAAAACGACCATCCTTTCGCGCTCCGACAAATGGATCATTCCGCGAAATATCATCGTTGACACATTATTGAGCTACAATGTTTTTGGGCAGGAGACAACCTTTTCCATCATTCCGGAGTTCCTTCTTCGGAAACTCTTCTACCGAGACATGGAGAACATTGCACCAGCGGGAAAGGGTGTCTTTACGGATACCCCGATGGTCAACTCCGATGTTATGAATAAGCTACGAGAGGGGAAAGCTGAATGGGTTCGCTGCGACATCGAGGAATTCGTGGATCGCGGTATTGTGGTAAATCGACGCGCCAAAGGTGTTCCCAAAGGCGGCCCAGGGCATCAAGAGGTCATCGAAGCCGACATGGTTGTGCTGGCAACGGGATTCAAGAGACCGTCTCTGAGTTTCTTACCCGAGGATTGCTTCAACGATCCCTATGAACCACCGAACTGGTATTTGCAGACCTTTCCACCCGAGCACCCCTCGATTTCAGCAATTAACTGCACCTACTTGTCGGCCATTGGCACGGTTGGCAACTGGCACATCGGCATCTACACACGCATCCTACTCATGTTCTTGGTTGATCCTCTCACTCGCCCAAGGCCATACTGGATGCAGTGTTGGATTGATATGACCAAATTCCTCAAGATGAGCAGTCCAACCGGCGCCTTTGACTTCTTCACCTATTTGGAGTTGCTGTGGTGGTTCGTCTTCTGCGTCGCCATCAATCCGTTTCGATGGAAGTGGGCTCTTTTTGTGTTCTTCGGATTGGGGCTTGCACTTCCCAAAGCGGTGGTGGATGAAGAGGAGAGGATAATGGGGGACGAAACCAGGCCAAAGGACGACGGGATTAGTTTCTAAGTGAACAGGAAAGAAGCTCGAGATATGTAGCATTACCTTCTATAGCTTAGCGGATTTCTTATGTAGGGAAGTACTCCAGCTGCTGGCCATAGAATAGGATCCCATAACTGTGTTTCCGGAATCCTAGACAATTCGTGTCAGACCGGTTTTGGTGAGAGCTCAAGGTGGGAGCTCAAGGATCTTTCAGCTGATGTTTCAGGTCGCGCTCAACTTGTCACAGTGGGGGTGTTGGACCAACAGCATAAAAATGTGCCCTGCTGATTGGACATCACAACCACTAGTTCAAGGCGCAGTTGCTGGAAGCGCCGGCGTAGATGTGGCCATTGGTCTTTTGGGCAAAGATTTACGTCTGTTGGTCCGTAGACACATTTCCCATATCTAGAGGCAGCTCGGTGCAACTATCCCCTTATCTTGGCTAGCAGCAATTTCCTCTTATGAGCAGCCTGTTCCCCAAAGTTCATATTCCGCCATCCCTCTCCAATCTGCCTTCGTCGTTCACCTGTTCGTACATCCAGCGTTCACATTTTGCCGGTGCTTAAGCCCGCAAGCTCACACTTAAGTTACCCAGTGTTGACTCTTAACCTCGCCAATCGACTTGCTTCCTCCATTTCTTCCATGGCAACCCAAAACATGGGGCCAGCGCGTGCTCGCCAGCTGGTTGAAGCCATTTCAACGGACCTTGGCTTCGTCGAGGAAGAAATATGGGCGACACTCTCTCCACTTGCTCGAGAAAAGTTCGAGTACGCAATGCGCATGAAAGACGGAATGATTTCTTCTTCCGTATCCACGTAAGACGAGCAAAAGCAAAGTATACTCGAACTTGACTGACGCCCATTCAGCCTTGCCAAGAACCTTTACACAAGCAATGCGCGCTTTGTCTTCGAGCTACTCCAAAATGCGGACGACAATCATTTTCAGACTGCTGGAAGTCTAGGACAGGTTCCCTTTGTTGCTTTCAACGTGTATCCGGACCGCATCGTTATTGATTGTAACGAAGACGGCTTCACGCATGAGAACCTCAAAGCAATCTGTGCCGTAGGACGCAGCTCCAAGACTGGAGCGCAGGGATATATCGGCGAAAAAGGAATTGGGTTCAAGTCAGTTTTCATGGCTGCGTGGAAGGTCTACATCCTGTCGGGAGACTTTTCATTTTACTTCCAACACCGTATCACAGACTCGGGCTTTGGAATGATACGTCCTTTGTGGCAAGAGCCTGCTGAACAGCTACAACATCCCCTGACGAGAATGACATTGTCACTGCACGACAAGGGCGAGGAAGACCAGCTATCATCTCAACGAGACACGATTCGTCAACAGTTCAACGATTTGCAAGAGAACCTTCTCCTCTTCATGCGCAACCTGAAAGAAATCAGAGTCGCCTTTTTTTACGCCGATGGTGAGATGGAGACCTCCACAACCTTCTCAACTCAGCAAACGGACAGCAACCGGGTGACTTTAACAAGACGCGTCACGCGTGGTGGTGCAGTTACCGTGACATCCAAGATTTACTATCTTGTGAGGCACACGGTGGGAAATCTTGCCAAGAACGAGAATGTCTCCTACTCAGTTGATGAAGAGATAAACAGAGCATACTCAAGAGCAGAAGTCGTTCTCGGGTTTCCATTGACTGAGCATTCGGTTCCGATTGACATGCCCCAAGATGTTTTCGCTTTTCTACCGATGAGTCATATGGGCTTCAAGGTAAGTACAGTAATAAGCTATCGTCCCATTGCATCATGCAAGGCTAACATCTTGTAGTTCCTGATACATAGCGACTTTGTCACACAGGCGAACCGCCAGGGCATCGTGACGACATCTCGGCGCAACCTTGGCATCATCGAGGGTATTTACGACGCATTCATTGAGGCAGTCCTGCAATTCTGCAACCTCCCAGTGTTACAGTACACCTGGATGAGATTCCTTCCGAACACAAAGGACCATTACGATCCTTTCTGGTTGCGTTTGGTCACGAAGCTGCAACAACAGTTGCGGTTTGAACTAGTTCTGTGGCCTAGGAGCGAAGGCCGTCCTCGGCCGATTGCAGGCCTCCGGCGGCTTTTGGCCAGCCAATGCGACTCTGACCATCAGCCTCTTTTTACGGACACCGACCCAGGGATGTACATCTCCAACAAGTACCAGGAGTCCGACCTCAACAAGCTCACCACCTATGGCTTGCTCTCCCTCACGCAAAGTGAGTTTCTCGATTTGGTGGAACACGATCTTCGGTTAGAGAATTCTCGAATGAAGTCCATTGAGAGTGAGGACTGGCACACAAGAGTTGCGAATCTGCTTATTTTGCCATTCAAGTCTACACATTCCTTCCAATATCGAACAAGAGTTTGCAAATTACCAATATTGCCGTTACAAGATGGGGACTGGGTCGCATCCACCGCCAAAGACAGCATCTACTTTTCTAAAAGTGCCGGTTTAAGAATTCCACAAAGCATCCACCTCAATCTGATAGATCACAAAGCTGAAGAAAGCTCGAGCCGTATGGATCTCTTCAAGCACCTCGGTGTCGCCCCCGCCAGCGTTGACTTCGTACGCAAATCCATTCTCCAGATGCATCAACTATCTCAATGGGACAACGGGGCAAAGGTCTACACGTTTGTGGACCAACTCGAGTTTCTCTACTTGACACATTATCTAGCCACCAACCCGATAGAACGCAGAACAAGTCTTTGTCTGGTAGCTCACAGGAATGGCCCCCGAAGTCCACATGCCTTCAGAATCTTCCTCCCTGACGAACACGAGTTTGGACTGAAGAAACTCTTCGAACATGCAGACGCCACAGGGACGCCCGCGGACGCACCACAGCTGTATTTCCTCCACGATCTCTATCTCCAACGTTCCCCGGAGAAACCAGTACCTACTGCGGAGAGTTGGACAGATTGGATGTGCACCTATGCCGGAGTGCGACGACATCACAGTCTTGTTTCAGTTGCAGAGCCTCGAACTCTCTCAAAACTGGTGCACTATGTTGCGGAACACCTGCCTGATAAGTTCCTGGGGTTCTTGCGCCACCATTGGTGCGACGGAGGGAGAGACATCGAAGAGTCTCTTGCACTGGCCACGGAACTGAAAAGTATTCCTGTCCTGTGTCAAGATGGCTCCATGGTTGCCCTCGACAAGACCTATCTGCCTTTTCAGGACCTTGAAGACGAGTGTGCCACGTATCTGAGAGACGACGAGAGTTTTCCCTTCATTGAGCTGACAACAGCGGTCGAACGTGGCAGCTACGCTAGGGACTGGCCCTTTTTAGTGCCGCGATTTGGAGTTGGCATCAATACAGATCTCGACTTTTACAAACAGCTGCTGCTCCAAGTTCGGCTCACGCAGGCCGATGAGGTTGATGAAGAGGACAGGCTCATCGGCCTATACAGCACTATTTACGGAAAGTACGTGCAGTCAGTCACGATGGAGATGAACAAGACGAGCATACAGTGAGTTCTAGGGTTCTACACAGAGTCCAGAGGCTAAAGATATACCAGGAACTTCTTCACTAAACATGAATTGATCTTTGTGCCGTCGAGCGATGACTTTGAAGCATGCTGGGCCGAGCCCAGTGACTGCCTATGGGATGCGCCGCCGACCTTTGAAACCAGGTACTCTCTTGTATCACGATTTGAGCCACTGCTCACTCATCGACAAGAAGACCAACGATTCATGGAGGGGCTTTTCCGCGACGTGCTTGAAGTTCCCAATTGTAGTTGGCGCGACATCCTCAACGAGCTGGAGTATGCAAGTCAGAGTGACTATGGCTATCCAGAAGCAATACCCGAACTTTATGATCGACTTCACCTCATGGCAGGGCTTACCAAAGAGGATGAGGAGGAAATCAAGTAAGCCGTCTCCTACAAGCCAGGACTCCGTATATGCTAACCCGGGTCGTGACAGGGCGTCGTTCGGAACTGTACCTCTGATTTATGCTGAGGGGACGTGGCTCAAGGTTCAACAGTGCTTGTGGTCCAGTGAGACCAGAATCCAAGGCAAAACCACCTTGGTGGACGAGTATGAGGATCTACAAGAATTCTTTGTTGATTTTCTTAGAGTTGACACTCTCAACCTGCAGATCGTGTACGACGAGCTCGTGCATTTAGGTCGTTTGTCCTCCGCGTCAGTTGCCCAAGTCATGCAACAGATACAGTCATTCAGTGGACTTCTTTCGGATGTCAACAGCTACCCGGAAATAAAGCCAGAACCGCTACGAAAGGCGAAAATCTTCCCTGTGAAAATTCCAGGTGCGGAAGTCGCACTGTTCACAGCTGAAGCAACCTTCACTATTGTAGACCGGGTGGTCTTGGGAGAATACTTCGCTGGGCGGGTCAAAACTCTCGATTTTGACCTCCACGAGGTCCGCGAGTTTGCTCCTTTCCTAGAATGGCTCGGGCTGGATTCTCGGTATCTGTCACGCTCTGTGAGAGAAGTCTCAACTGTCGATCAAACAGACATGAGGTCGGTCCCGCCGGAGGAGGAGAAAATTCGACCGATTGCTCATTCTCTATGTCGGCAAGTTAACACCCTCTACTTCGAGCAGTTTAAGGAAGAAAGGCTAACCACCAAATAGGATTGCCTTTCACTACAACAGTGCAAAACTCGCAAGCATATCTCTCGAATCTCTGTACGAGATGCTGAGAAATGTTCGAGTTTACGAGACACACGGAATATCTGGTGAATTTCACTTTTCTCAGGATGGCATAGACCACCCTCAACCCTCGACTCACTACGACTTGCATCTTCGTGAAGTGGGAACTCAGCTAGAAATATTCGTCCCCCGCAAAAAGAAGAGACGGCAGTTCTGTTATGCTAGCAAGCTTCCGGCTCGTCTGTCCGAGTGGCTGATGGCGGATACAACGACTTTCATCACAGCGGGTACCAGTGAGAAGGCTCACCGACTGGTTGCGACCGTTCTCAACGCCAACAAGTATGTTGTTCCGGAAATCCTCGAGGAGAACGGCATCGTGTCTATTGATATAGAGTCTGAGGATTATGAGGAGGAAGACGATGCCGCCGATGACACTTCAGATTCTGAGGTGGAAGAAAGCGTCCGAGGCTCGCCCGCAAGAGACGACGTGGCCGAGCTGGCGACGCCTTATGCAGACATGGTGAGAGAGACGTTATCACCGGTTAATGATGAATCGGTGTCTCTTCCTCTCCAGACAACGACCGATGAGGCTACTTACGTCAGTGCCACGGCTCCAGATGCTGTATCACGCTCTCAGTCCGCACAGATCATGTCCGCTTCCCAGAACGCCTTGAGAAATCGCCCATATACAGAGCCAGACCTTGGGCTGTCAGCCATCATCGAAGACGCGGCGAAATACCAACAGTTGCTCGGTAGAGTAGTCTCAGCCGCACGCGACGCAGATTTTCCCACTCAACCGAATACCCCGTTGGGGATGTCAACTCTTCTCGGTGCCTTGCCTACGGACTTTGAAACGGAGTCGAGTTTCGAAGAATCTATCCGCTTTAGATCCAAGACGCAAATAGAGCGAGACAAAATGATAGGCGCTGCTGGTGAGCTCTACGTAAGTTCAACTCCACATTGCGATTACACGTGTTTACAAGTGGTGACTAATTGGGGAATCCAGGTGTTTGAACTATTGAAAACTCTAGACCCATCAATTCCAGAGTTTTCAATGGAAAATTGGCAAAGTACCATACGAGGCTATGTCAAGGTTCATGCGGAATACTCTGATATTACTCGGTGGCCAGGAAATCGTGAAACGGCTGACATTGTATACGCCGACACAACCGGCGCTTTAACAAAGGTGCTCATCGACTGCGATTATTTAGATGTGTCCTGGGAGGATGCTCGACCGAACTATCTACTCGAAGTCAAGACGACTACCGGTCCCTGCAAGGCTCCCTTCTTTATGAGCAGGCGGCAGTATGAGCGTGTAAGTCCCTTGAGCTGGTGATAACATTAGAGTAGCACTTGGCTAACGGAAATGAAGATGCGAGATCACCGAAACAGTCGAGAAACCGTGTACATAGTTTTGCGCGTGTTTAACGTGGACAAAGGGCGCATTGGATTGCGGGTGTATGTGGATCCCGCCGAGAAGGAAGCAACTGGGGAGCTTGTGTTTACTGGGGGGCCTTGGTCTGTCACTCCCGTGGCTTAGGATAATTGTGTAAACAGATCGACTTTTAATTAGGGTGCTCAATTATTCAGTCGAAGTCTACTAATCAGGTGGTTGACCATCCACGCGAGGCTGTTCCATTTTGCGGTGAGTTCCATGTGCAATGTACTCTGGATCAAATCGACTGCATGGTAAAGGATATTCATGTTCAAATGCGTGTCCAGGATTGACTTCATACAGCAGAGATGCCCATGGGCTAGAATATTTGCTTGAACTATAGAGCTACTCAAAGTGAGGTAGTTTCCTGCTCTTACTGCTGCTCTAAGTATTTGCCAACCCTGCCTAACGTCGATAAGTTGCCTAGCAAAGAATTGCCCCGTCCCTCCAGTCAGTAAGAACCTTGGGTACGTATGAATATCCAGTGACGTTAACTAAATCCGAGATACGGCGAACCTGACCATGGGTTGGGAGAACGCTGACGATATTAGTTTGCGCTTCCTCGTAGTCGGCTGATAAAACTCACTAAGCGGTTTTCGGGAGCCCGTCTTGCAAAACCTGATCCAGCCACTGTCGCATCAGTGCTTGATCGCATTGCTCCACGGGCATGCCCGGATGCCAGGCATCGGCCTCAAATACAGCAACGGGTGTATCTTTAGAAGGACACATGGAGGTAACAAAGGCATACGACCAGTCTGCTTAGTGAGTAGCTTGGTCCTCCCATAGAAACCAAGCCTGAGACTTTCCATCACTGTGGGCGTAAGGGTGAATTTCGCTGGTGGTTTTGATATCAGTTCTGTGCCCGAGTGTGAAGATTAAGGCAAATGTACTTGAACGTAACGAATGTGGCATTTGGGTTGCTCGACCAATACTTGACCGCAACTTCGGGGATGATCAGTTTCGCGCCAAGCCCGACATACTCGGCTGCTCCTCCACTGTGATCTCAGTGGTGATGCGTTGGCTGCGTTTAGTCGTAAGCATTTGGTTACCAAATAGTTTGTTTGATTTCGCTTACCTAAAGGTGCGTGACGGGCTTCTTGAGGTTCAAAGCAATCTACTCGATCGCCTGCTTGGTCCACTGGGGCGGCGCATCGCCGACAATAACCTCGTTCTCGAACTCGATGATGAATTTTTTAACCCGAGCTCCTCGTCGTTAAGAATTGGGCATTCCTGGAACGGGCTGCTCGACCCTAAGGTCCTTGGTAGTGACATTGGTAATTCCGGACCACAGCATGTTCGAGCTGAACTCGGTGATTCGAGCATGAGGGATGCCCTGAACTTTCTTTGGCGCTGCCTTGGGGAAGAAGCTGTCTTTTTCGGGCAGACCTTGGAAGAAGTGGTGGGGAAACTTTGGATTGAGTGTGATGCTTTCAATGATGTAATCTTCCAGAGTTGCGTCGAGCTTCTGGGAGGTCGAGTTGTAGACAGTTTGAATCATGTGGGGTAATTGAAGACCATTGACCGACTTGTAGTCAGAAAGATAGAGGTCATTTGTCGAGTCTCCATGTTGCTCCTGAGCTCGAATGATGTACGGAAGATGGCTTGAGGTGTCGAAGATGACGGTAATGTCGAGAACAGGATCGAAGACTAAACAGGTCAGAGAGCTCAGATATGAGGCGAGAACTACGTACCAGCAGATATCTCAACACCGTCAACGTTGACCTTGAGCGCTTTTGCGCGATGGTGCTTTTTGATCTGCTCTTATTAGTCCTTGCGAATCAAGTAAACTTAGACAGTACTTACCTTGATCAACAATTTTGGCGAGAGAATTTCACCATGAAGGACCAAATATTCTACCACAGCAGCTGCAACTCAGAGTGGTAAGATTATTATCAGTACCAGGATGATTAGCACCACTTACAGTCCGTGTACCCTGAGGCAACATCAGTTGGGAGCCAAATTTGGTTATTTCCGCGCACATAACACGCATAACCATCCTCGCCTCCGTGAACGACAAGCAAGAAGTCAAACAGATCGAGTCTGGGAGATCCCCAAAGCCAGTAGTCTAAGTTGCGTGAGCTTGTTTTCTCGCTCATCGTGACAATTGTCGTACCGGAGGGAGTAAAACAGCGATCAATTCGCTGGGTGAGCTTCTCAGAATCGAAACTGAACGACACATTCTGAGAGCCAGAGATTGCAAGGGTGGTATCAGCTCTATCCATCTCATAGCTTTGCATGAGACTTCTAGAGCGATAGATGCTACACAAGGTTAGCTACTTAGTAACATGCAAGGATCAAAAGGCCTCGTGCTTTGGGGAATGAAAGCTCACTCCGTCGATGGCTGAGATGACATCTTCACCACCGAGTGCTTTCAAAGTGTAATCAACAAGACGAGTAGCTAAAATGCTAGGGCTACCCAGCACACTTGAAGGCGCAAGGAAAAAGAGCGCGAGAGAGGAGATAATGATCTTGCGTATGGCCATTGTGGTAAAGAATATGGGTTGTAAGTAAAGTGTTTGCTCAATCTCTCTTTGATTTGAAGATAGATATGCTGGAGGTATATAGATGACGGTTAATCTAATATTATGGTATGCGGATGCTGATAAAGTACCGCTTCAATGTTTTGGAACGTAAGGATCGACAGCGGATGGGTGGGAAAGTGCGAAATCCAGGGAGAATTTTGGCACTGTTCACAGACACTTTCATCTCACAGCATCTTGGGAGATCTAAGACCCAGAGTAGTCTAGTGCATTGGATGTGGGTGCTATGCGAGTAGTTGCGCTTACGCGCGGGTTGGAATAAGACTCCGCGCTCCGTGCTGCCGCGTCCGCTGTGTAGATCACGATCTCAACGAGGCAAATTCTGAACTGATCTCTAGCTAGGGTTCTATGAATAGCCAAGATTAAAAGCCATGCCTACGATGTGACAGCTTTAGTCTTGCATATGGACCTCCTCGTGCACTCATAGCGCGCTAAGGAGTATGAAGCCCACCACCTGCGACGTGCTTGGTGCTCAGATAAGTTTCCAATACTAGAAGAAGAAGATTTTCTGGCGCAATCATCAATAGGCAGGTAGCTTCTACTCTTATTTCAGTCTGCTAGAAACACGTCGCCAAGGGCCACACGGTGAACATATTACAAGACTAATCCTGACAGCCTAACTCGGGGAAAATAGAATGCGGAGAGAAAACTATCATTTACCAACATCATATTGACAATTATCCTGAGGTGGCTTTTCTGGAGATATCAATAGCACAGTGTACTTAATTGTGTAGTTTACATTCTAAACTTGCGCGTCTCCTTCAGGTGTACATCACCACGCGCAAGGGATTAACAATTATGCCACCCCGGCTAGTGTATCTATCCTCTTGATCATCTACAGAGTACCTCACACACAGACGACAAGGATGTCCTTGTCAATTACAATATCCTAAATGCCCCGCGCTGAGATGTTGAACCAATCATTGAATGCTGACTTGCATTTTATGAAACAGGATAGCGTCATGGCAATAGATTCGTAACTTGGATCAAAACCTCCAGAGAGATTCACTGCTCACTCATACTCGTTCGTGAAATAGCTCAATGGCCGATTTTAAGGACCAGTATGTTTGTTTATCTGCAAGGTAGGCAGGGAGAAAAGTCCACAACCAGCACCAGACCAGGTGTCCCAATTTTCTAGACTCTGCCCTCCTTACTGAGCTTTTCCAGCCTAGTGATAAATTGGAAGATTCTGACATGCATCAGTCCTAAGTGGCTGGTCTCGGAAAGTCTCAGTTGTCTATCCAGAATATCTAAGAACAAAAGCTTTCTAGGACTAGGTTGCCTTCTCTCCAGGGATCATGGTCAGAGAGAAAAGGCATTAGGCTATATAAAGCGATGTTCTCTGCCTCCTGAAATATTATCCAGCTCAAGCCTCTCCAGACCTTCCCCGTCACTTCCAGTTTCTTCACCAGCGACCTCCACACTTCTCTACTGCATTTCATACCGCACATTTGTCCACATCATGAAACTTCCATCTACCCTGTCTGTCCTACTCGCCGCGCCGGCTTTTGTACTCTCAACAGACCTCGGCACTGAGGTTGTGTCGGGTAGCTCAACCTTTTACGGCGGAAACCTCAATGGCGGCATGTGCTCATTCGTTACCTACAAGTTGCCAGCGGGAATCTACGGTACTGCATTTTCCGGATCAGCCTGGAGTACTGCGGCCAGCTGCGGTGCTTGCATCGAGGTGACCGGCCCTGGTGGCAAGAAGATCAAGGCAATGGTGAGAGATCTCATGAAAGCTGTGGCCATCGAGTACACATGTCTAATACTTAGTAGATTGTTGATCAGTGCCCTGAATGCGACAAGGGCCATCTGGACCTCTTTCAGGACGCCTTCAAAGCCGTCGGAGGAACTGATGGCATTGTTCAAACTTCGTACAAGAGAGTGACCTGTGACATCACCTCTCCAATGGCCCAGTCCGAAACCAAGGGTGGCTCCAACTTCTGAAGCCATGTTGAGTTTCGCCTTGTGTGGTTGAGTAGCTAGGATGCAGTACGAGTTTACTAGTTGTCCAGTACTATGTATAGTAGTCAATCAACAACTTCTAGAAGTAGATTCATGCCTATGTCATTAACTTTGACCTAAATCTGCCTTGACTTGATGGCGTGCTTGAGTGCAGCTATGCAATGATTGCTCAAGCTGGAGAACTGTCTTCTCACTTGTGGGCGGAGCATTATGATGCTTAATGAGACTTCTCGTCCCACCGAAACAAAAGTGGCTCACGCTAAGCTTATTTTTGCCAGCTCTCATAATGAGTCATTCACTGTGCGACACTGGAACAGGTGAACGAGGATATAAGTATCGAGCCAGCGAGTACCCTGGAAATATATCATTTTAATAAGCTATCGCAAGAGACAATACCGCCAATATGACCAAAAAGTTCATGCTCCCCGAGTCCGCCTCAAACCTCCGGGTGGTTCCTGAGTCCCAACTCGATCTACGACCCGATTCAAAAATCATGGAAGAACTGCGGTGCTTCCAGCCAATCACCTCTGAAAAGAACGTCTGGGCGTTCTGGGACAAGGGTCTGGATGCCATGTACCCGAGCTATCGATGCACTATCCTGAACTGGGTGCGCAAGCTCGGTCCATCGTGGACGATCCGTCTTGTGGATCTCGTCGAGGGCTCGCCCAACAACATCTACAACTTTGTCGGCAAGGACTATTTTCCTGATTGTTTCGTCAACAAGACCATGGACGGACCACATGCCGCGCAACATGCTGCCGACCTCGTGCGTCTACCCCTGCTATTCGAGCACGGAGGTGTCTGGATGGATGTCGGAAACATGCTGCACACCCATCTTGACGACTTGTTCTGGGACGCTCTCACGGCTCCGGACTCGTCATACGAGATGGGCGTGTGGATCATCACCGGCCAGATCAGGAAGCAATGGGGAAGCTTTGGCAACTACATGCTTGGAGCTAGGGAAGGCTGCACATTCATCAAGAACTGGCACGACGGCTACAAGGAGCTGTGGAAGGACCGCACCAACGCCGCTGGTTTCCACGAGCTACCCTTGATCAAGGACACTGGACTCGCTGAAGGCATGGCCGACTGGGGCTCTGCGGACCACATCCGTGGGATGAGCGACTACGTGGCACAGATGCTCATTGGCGATCGCACGAGAAATCTGCTAGATGTCAACACCGGCTGGAACGGGCGACAATTCTTCCAGAACAAGGTGTTCATGGTAGAAGGAATCTACAACGGCATTCTTGGCGCCATCCGGACGAACTACGATGGGCGCAAGCAACTCGAACTCTTCACGACCCCGCTGGATGAGCCAGACCTGGAAAAGAGGCAGGAGGCAGAAGCTTTCATGATAGAGATGCTGGAAAAGAGCCACATGTACAAGGTATACCACAACTCGTCAACAGGAGACCCGGCACTGGGAGATCTTGTCAAGAAGAAAGAATTTCTGGATGCGACTCACAGGCCGGGCACATTTGGTGAGATGTACAGGTACGGAACCGTGCGCTGGCACTCAACCCGGGAGATGGAGGGCTTGGTACCTCAGCTCGACGAGGAGGAGCTCATTCACGCCACACCTACACAGCCAGCGAGACGTGACAGTTGAGCCCTGATGCACTACCTGAGCTCTTAGGGAGATTAGACCTTATGTACAAGAACTAGATTGTAGACGTATCACCTTAGTAGAGTTAGATAATTCAATTTACAGTCGATTCCTTTTCGTATCTACGCAATCATGATCAAGTGCCGCACTTGGGTTGGTTTGGAAGAGAATTCGACAAAGGGCGCATGTTTGAGAGATCTTCAGTTGTTATCGACTCCTTACAAAGTAGCATATAATAAGTAAGCTGGAATCCCAACTTCACTGACTCACAATGTCTGCTGTTCAAGTACATCACGAACAATATGGCCTGCATAGTATGGCGATATGTTGCATATTGAGCCCGCAGTTATTCTAATCTCTAAAGCTAAGAGGCAAGGAGTAAAGTGATCCGAGTTGTGTCCTGCATAACTCCAAGTCATCCATAAGTTACTGCAGCTGCACCATGAGGTTCTTGGTCTTGCCCAGGCTCTTGTAAGTCGTGAAGGCAGCATCGGCCTCAGACTTCTTATAAGCCGCACCAGCTTCCTGTATCTTGTTAGCAAGTATTTCGTAGGGCCATGTCGGAGACGAACCTCAAGGCTGTCCCATCCAATCAGAGCTAACCCGACAGTTGGGCCAGCGCCAGTGCTCCTCCCACCCCACGTCTCTTTTCCAACGGCGGCGATGAGATCCGACCAGGCCTTTCTGGCTTCATCACTCTTCGTCTCATCATCGAGAACAATGGTGGAGAACTGAGTGAATGCCGGTCGCTTAGGGTCCTTGGGGAAATCCGCCACTTCGAACTGGCCGACGACAATCTCGCCTGACGCGCGCTCGTCGTATTGCTCCTTTTGCTTCTTGGCCCAATCCGAGTTGGAGAACGTCTCGAAGTCCTCGGCGTTCTTGAAGGCTGAGAAAGTTAGCCTGGATATCACAGCGACTATCCATCAACATACCAATGGTTTGCACGAATTTGAACTCGGTCACCGGTGCGCCATCCTCGCCAACGACGGGACCAGCAGAAACGCCAACCACGCCAGGCTGAGCCTCGAGGTCTGCCTTCATCGTCGGCCACGCGGCCAAAAACACATCCTTGCGGTCAGCGGGGATGCTCGGGACGACGATGGAGAAGATGGGCATGTTTGCGGTGGTGATAATGATGAACTGGTTTGAATGAGTTGTTTGAGATGATTGGAAGTGTTGAGTGCTGAATGTTGAATGCTGGATGATTGAGTAACGAAGGTATTCGCCACTGTTTATATAAGAGAACCGACAGCAAGTTGCCAAGAGATTCGCATCGTGCATGAAGCCATCGGGTCAGAGCAAAACCCCGAAGCCGAGCTTACACTGATTAAAGCGGCGGTACGTTTGGCTTATGGCGGTGAAATGGACCCCTGCGCAACGTACCGCCTATGATATTATTGGTTCAAGTGGCCCCTGGACGTAAATATTAGCTTCGAAGCTTTCGGTCTCGCGTTCGCTTTCTCAGAACCCTTGGACCTTTGATAAATGCGAGTCGGTGGCTTTATTCAGGGGCCAGGCGATTTATGCGTCACTATAAGTATTAATGCGACGCCATGCACGAGAGCAAACAACGCTCGTTACAGTATAACTTAATGCCTGAGCGTTTTAATCGGTTGTGTCCCTACCAAAGAAAGATTCATCTTGCGCCGCTGCGAAACTACTGAGGCGTTTCATACATCAGGAGGTATTGTGTCGCACAGGCAGGGTTAGTCTTCGGATGTCGTGGTGCCTAGATGCTTACCGAGAAACAGGAGTATCATGTCGTAATGAACATAGACCCACGCAGCAGACGAATTAAGTCTGGAAGGCTCTTCCTTTTGCTTTGCGTCAAACAGGCAAGGTAAACATGAAATATGAATGAACGTGAAACTAATATCTGTATAGCATAGGTACTCAACCTGAGAAGAGTAGCAGCAATGCAACTGGAATCTTGAAACGCTGTGGACACTGGACTCCGCATGGCAAGCATAAAGAGAGGCCTCGACCTGGCTCAGGCGGCCTCGTTGATAAAGGGAAGAGCGGAAATATCCAATGCTCCTCTAAGAACGCCGTCTGTCTTTGTGCTTGCATTAAGAACTCCAAGCTTTAGGTTCTGGGTTGCATATTGCCCTGGAACTCAACAAGGGCCCCCTGACATAAATGAGGACCTTGAAAGTCCTCAGATGTCCACATACATAACTCTATCTTTAACCGTGTATTGATCATCTAGGAACTAGATTGAGTCGGGCTAGCATAAGGCTAACTGTCTCAACCCTACGTACCTCATTATACTATGAGTTAACCTTACCTCACTCAATTGACTTGAAAGGGTGTATAGAACTCCGGAATGGCTAGTTGACTTCATGCGAGATGAGAGCGGTCTGATAATCACGTCGTATATGCGGCAGTTCAGTAAATTCATCTTTCCTTATTGACGCACGGCCCTGGAAAATGAGTTAGCAATATTGCAGTGAACAAATGGTGTCGGAGTCAAGCTTCCCTTGCAAGTTCGTCCCTTGAGTCAAGGTCTCCTAGCATGGCTCGATAAACCCGCTCAAAGAGTGACTTGGTGTACAGGAGCCCAATACCTCCGGCCACTCCAGTAGAAATTACCGTGAGTTGATGTGTGATGGTTGGGGTTCCTGAGAAAATGTATTGGCAGTTCTTCATTCGTACTTACCTTGCTGCATTGGCCATTAATATCAACTGGCCAAGGGTATAAAAGCGAAGTTCGTCGTCGCTTATATGTAAAACAAGCTTTGGTTTGCTCGTTTTTGCGCTTTTAGTATTACATGATGATTGATGTGAAGCACCATGTCCAACTTCAAGCCAGCATTAGCGGCTCAATTCAACTCCGTTTCGCCATCTAGTAGTATATTGCGTCATTCATGACACAAACGGGGTGGACGGAATTAATCCAAACAACGCAGTTCCATTATAAGCGATAGAAGCTGATCAAAAAGCGCGGTATCAGCAACAAAGAGCGTTGAGGGCAGGGCGTCACGACCAACTCATCTAAGAGATGCTTAGTAGACATGAAGGCATCGTTTGTCACAGTCCAGTAGGGCTCATAGATGATAATGTTCCAGTAAGATACTTGGTCATCATCGAATCACAAACAGAACCAGATGCGATAGAGCTGGCTTGAGGGATGACGGTGCTCAGAAACCGTACATCCACGACAACAGCCGAACAGTCGGACTAGTACACCAAACTAGAAGTTTGTGATCAAATCAGATGATTGCAAAAACCAAACAACACTGCCGGGGTACTCTGGATACCTGCCCGAGAGGAAGACTTTGCCACAGGACCTAGGGCAAGGACAGAAACTCGACGGGCAATTGAAGCAATGCCTACAGCCGAGGAACCATCAGATCAGGTGTGAGCTCGGATATAACGACACTGTAGTCAGTAATCATTGAAATCAATTGGTACTAGCATTACCAAACTCCACGTCGAAGACACTATTTCCAGCGCTGAAAGAAAGTATGTCAGAAAGAAACAAAGCAATGGGCATAGTTATTCCCCCAAACGATGACATTTCCATGACTAGCGCTAAATCTCCTAGACTTAGGCATCTTCACGTCATGATAATTCCTGCGGGGATATGCAGGGCTTGCTTGTCCACCGCAAATCAGTAATCCTTCCAATATCGTAGTTGCTGTTGGCAAGGCTCTTAACTTCTCCATATCCAACAGGCTTGACCAGATCGTCCTTGAACCTGCCCAACTCGGTGAGAACGGCTCCATCCTTGCGATTTGGCCAGTCTCCAGACGTGCTAAGTGCATTCTTCTTGCAGTTTCAGCCCAAGACGAAGCACAAGTGGCGCGGGAGCAATCATCAGGTACGTTAAAGATCTTGGCAGTGCTGCTCTCCTTGATAATGGGTGTCTTGGAATTTTCGAACCGGTTGTCCTCTAGCAGGACGCGGCCGCCGATGGTAGAATCGAAGTTATGGCCGTGTTGTAGTTGAAGTAGTTGTTGACGGCCTGGGCAATCTGGGTGCCCTCAGAGCAGCCGATCTTAGGCGGGGCCAGACAGATCATGGATGTAGTTCCGGTCAAAGGTGATCTTGTCGGCCTTGTCTCCAATGCTGATAGCCCAGTAGTGGGTCCCGTTGCAAAAATGGGAGTATTCGGTGCAGCTGACGAATTCTATCTTAGGGATGGTAACGCGTGAACCCTCATAACTGAAGCAGATGGTAACAAATGGTTTGAAAGAGGGTCTTCAAAGAAAACTTACTAAGATACAAACACCTGACGACCTGGGCGAGTGGTCTGTTGCCAGTAAGTTTCTGGTCTAAAGTTATCAGTATAATCATACCTTGTAATAGTCAATCCAGGCGCCGTCATTACCAGATAGGCTAATTGCATCGCCTACCCAGACGTATTGGGAGTTGAGGTTCCCGAAAAGGTCAGATTAAGCGAGCCTCGAAAACCTCAGCTAGAATAACCGACATAAATGTAGATGTTTCAGATAATGATGTTTCTAGCACCCGTCTTAAATCAGAGACCCTTACCGTGAAGAACGCCCTTGCTCCCAACATCGACGAAACTTTAGTTGCTGCCGACGGGCATGCCCAAGTAGCTCGCCTTGTCGTACTTAACTTGAACTGGCGTTTTATTGCTGCCACAGCCGCTGGTCTTGATGGTGTCTTGGCCTCCATCAAGGGCAGTGCACGAGTTCTTCAACCGGCAACCAGTCTCATTGACAGTTCCTCCGGAGGTAATGAGGTTGAATGACTTGTCGACCGCGATGACCCGGGCAATGTCGCCTACAAATCATGATTTGAGCCATTGATTAGCAGCCTTTCTTGCGTACTTTACAGGCCCTCTAGAAGAAAGACAGAATCTGGGTGAGCGGAGCGCACTGTGTAATGTCCTTTGGCTTCGCTAGAGTGGCTTTCCCGCCGCCGGTGACGCCTTTGGCGAAACCATACGGGGCGCCGACGACCTGGGCAATGAAGGATGAAATACCTCCTAGAAGGGTGAGAAATATAGCGATTGGCATCTTGAGATCGGCAGGAGGCGGTGAACTTGGTCCCGGAATATTACTGGGGTCTCAACCATTTGGAATGCGTTCCACCAGTGAATGCCAGATGGTCGCACATGCAGCTGGAGTTTTTCCTCGAGTAGACGATACTGGATTGGCTGAGAATGATTATCAGGGCACAACCAGGATTCGGGATTTATTTGCGAGCTGCGTTGCTTGACTTTACTTTGACAAAGCCCTACATGCCTTGGTTAATACTCAATTTTCGGTTGAGTACTTGACACTCTGTGCAGTAGATTAACTTAGTGGGCAGAGCGTTTCCAGGGAGGGATTTCCCGATGGAAGGGTGATGAGCAGGGTACATTATGCATGGCTTATCTGGTAGGATTAGGCGATTTGACATTATGTTTATTGCGATTTTGGGAGTACGAATGCGGCTGAGTCCTTTAAGTCTGCGTACCCTCGCACCAGTACGGGGCTCGGGATTATTTAGGGAATAATTATCTTTGGGTCTCTGAGGGTGGTCTAAAAGCTGGAGATCGGAGATAAAAAGGATAGAGAAGCGCTTTGTATACGCATAGGTCATCTTACGATACTAAACGACGCCCGATGTACACATGCTCTTTGCTCAGTCAAGGTTTTCGCCAATAGGCCATTTCTATGAGTTTATGAATACCAGTGCTATCTGTCTAATTCCTTTTTGCGAAAACGTCGGATTTGCGAAACGTCGGACGACACCCACCCGGTCTAAAATCAGCGGACCGGACAAATACCCCTGAATCCTTCCCGATTTCCCCAGGTTCCCCGACTCCCTGGATCCTGTCTTCCTTTAAGTATTGGCCTAAGCTCATTATGCCCATTGTTTAAACTCCTCGCCTGACTACTACCAGCCAGGCTAATCATCTAGGGACCGGTTTATATCCGATCTTCAGTCTAATCACCCAGCTCCTCTATAACTTAGATTAAGCTTTAAGTCGCGTATTTAATATATGTGAACATCCCCTTACACACAGAGGCCAATTGGAAAGCTGAGCAAGCTAGGGTGAAATGTATAGCATGATGGAGTTTTACTGATGCAGCTCTCTAGGGTAGGTAGCATCTGCGATCGTCTGAGGGATCCAGGTAATTGTTTCGTCTTTGGTCTCATCGGCGGTCTACGTAGCAGCTGACTCCGTTGTAATGCTGTTTCTTGTCTCGATAGACACAAGGATGTTGGCGGGTTCCGCGCGGTCGATGGCCGCTATCATCTCCGAGGGTCAGGTACCGTTTTAATATCCCCAGATCGTTCTCAACCTCAACTACATACTGGCTGCTCTCCATGTTAGCTGTGCCACAAGCTTCAGCGGATTGAACGAACCTCTCACTTATAAGACTTTACTACCGCATAGTCAGTTGGGCAGATGAACCACACGGTGTTGTAAAGTCGCAAGATCTGATTCACTGCCTTGCACCATTCTGGGACTGAAATAACTGGAATAGGGTAAAGAAATGAAATACCTCGGGCAATTTCTACGTGGCAATTATTTCCAACTTCCCGGATCTGCATGGATCCAGAAGGCTTCGTGCGCGAGGTTCCGTTTTGAGAAGAAACGATTCTCGTGCGTGGGTATGCGAACCGAGGTTCTTCTGCTGAGCTAATCGGGGTTGTGAGAGGCCTCCTCAATTGCGACGTGGCTGGTGTGAACAGATCGACAGGGGCTTTGGTTCCCCATACCAGCGACAGATGGGGATGGACGGGAACAAAAATAGAAGAACGCTTGCAGCGACGGCCCGTGGCGCGTTTAAGCTTATAATTATACTAATCATGGCGAAGCAGCCGGGCTGGACGTAAAAATAGAAGGGCGCATGCAGACGGGACGACCCCTTGTCGTATATGAGCCTCAGCCAAGCTATAGCGGAGCAGACGCGTCCAGAGCGCAATGGCGCTTACGCGCGTCGACACAGCCACCGGATTTCGGGGGACTCGCGGACGCCGACACGCTGTCCAGATAAGTTGTCCAGATAAACGCCATCTTATATGGGAGGAAAAGTGCCGCGTACAATCCGTATAAGTGTCCGCTCATGATTCTCGCAAACCGTGCTTGTAGACGCTTATTTTCGGCACCAACTCCGCTCATGGCTGACGACGCGATAATGGCCACCGTGGAGCGTGATGACGGACAGGGGCAGGAATCTCCCTCGTCGGATGAGAATCCGGGCCCACCAAAGCCAGCTTCGAACCTGGCCCCTACGTGGAGAGCGCCTCGGCTAGCGGTAAGCTTCGGGATATTTGTCTACGTTTATCAACTGTCTTGCGCCGCAGAGATCACTAACAGATGTGTCCCACCAGTGCTTCGCCTGTCGACAACGAAAGGTAACGTCTAAAACTTCTACGAGTCCACGACATCTCCCTACTTACCCAAACCCCCCACAGGTTGGCTGCGACAGACAGGATCCCTGCTCGGCCTGCGCCAAAACAGGAACCGAATGCCGCTGTGGATGTACATAACCCGAGGGGTGGCCCCGGCGTTAGCCCGAGAGGTGGTGCAGCTAGCAGGGTTTAAAGTGGGTCTATGACATATCAACCTGAGAGGTGCATTATACGTTTTTATTGGCGCAATCTTATTTAAAGTGGAGCACCCTATACCTTAGGTTTTCATCGATAGTTAGATAGGCTCATGAGCAAACTATAACTTGTATTTATCTTTACTAGCCTGGTGATGCATTAATAATGCATAGTTAGTTATAGATAGATCTTCCTTTAAGTATTCTTACCTAGGGAATATATCCTTCCTCTTCTATTAAATAACTTACTTTCTAACTAAGATAACCTACTATATAGCTAGTTAGTTATTAAGGATTATCTATAGATTATTAATATATTACTTATTAAACCCTAGGTTAAAGAGCTATAAGACCCTTTAGGACTTAATAAATCTATTCTCTTTTTATTAGCCTTTAGAAGGTTTAGTTATTATATAGTTCGAGAGAATACTATATTTATATCTAAGCTAAACTTTATTCCTACTATCCTAGAATAGCTAAAGATATTAGAAGCTAGTACTAGCTATATTATTTTTACTAAGGGTTTAGTAGAGAACTAAAGATCTACTCCTTAGAAGATTATAGGTTTTAATATTAATCTATAGATAATATATTAATAATATATTATAGATATAATACTATACTTAATAGTCTTAACCTACTATCTAGATAAGCTCCTCCTTCCTAGAGTTAGCAATATCTATATATTATTATTATAAGTATACTAAGGTTAAGGTCTATTAGTACCTAGACCTATAAATATAAGGTATAGCTTATATAGAGGTACTAGAGGATTACTAGACCCTTTAGAAAGAGAAGAGTAAGTAGTTAAGTAGGGTAAGTATAGAAAGGGATACTATTATATAAGTAATTAATAATATATTATTAATATATTTAATAATCTAATTAGGTTAGGTAGGCTTATATAATCCATATAGACTATAACTATAGTCTAGCTTATAAGAAGGTAAATAGTAATTACTTTATATTATGCTAGCCTAGGATTCGACAGTCTAGAGAGTAGGTATATAAGATAGTTATCCTAGGGAATATATTATTAATCTATTATTAGGGACTAGCTAGCTTAGCTTAGGCATTTATCTAATACTATACTTAGTAAAGGGATAATAGTTATTATTATACTATTTTACTAATGCGATTTAAAGCCTTTATCCATTATATTAAATATATTCTATTAAATAGAATAATCCCCTCTTAGTAACCTATAGACCACTATATTATAGTTAATCGAATAAATTAAGGTAGAGCAATTTATAGTATATAAGTAATAATCTATTATTAATACATTACTAATGCTTTCTCCTTAGACTATACCTATATTCCCTCTAGTCCTAGATATATTATCTTAGTCCCTTACTCTATTTCCTTTAAATTCTTTATCCCTAAGGATCCCTTTATTCCTTATATCTTAATATTATTATATAGTATTCATAATTATCTACTACTATTACTAAGCTAAATACTAATAAGCATTCTTACCTAACTATAAGATACTCTCTTAAGGGAGAGATATATACTAAATACCCTAAGTAAGACTTTATAATAAATTAATAGTACATTGCTAATTATTAATAGATGTTTAGTTACGCTCCCTAGTAATTTACTAGCTATATTATAGCTTTAATGTTAAAGCTCTCTCTAAAATCTACCTAAGTCTTATAAATAATAGTAGGCTTTAGTATATCTTAGAAAAGCATTAAGCCCTCTATTTTCCTCTTAGGATATCTTGACTTAGGGTAATGCATAAGTATCTTACCTATTATTAGCATAATAGTAACTGAGTATATTATATAATTAAAAGTATAATAATATATTACTAATGTTTTATAGTATATCTAAATCTTTAAGGATATAGGAAATAACCTTCTTATTATTATATTTTATTATAAGTAAGTTAAGCTTCTTACCTATCTAAACTTTATATCCTTTTAAGTGGATATGAATTTTAAGTATATTATAAGTAAGACTAAATATAAGGTTATTTAAAGGGCTTATAACTATAAGGCTTAGATTAGTAAGAGATCTTTAAATTATTAATAATATATTACTAATTCTTAAATAGCAATGCCCCTTATCTAAGCTATTATTAACTCTTAATCTACTAAAGCTTATAAAGTAATATTTATATATATCTTTACCTATATTAGAGAAAGATTTAGGATTTCTCTAAACTAGTACTATATCTATAATTATAGGATTTAAGGTATAATGCTAGATTAAGACCGAGCTTATATTAAGGGTAAGTAATTAATAATGTATTATAGATTCTTTCTTATACTTTCTAGGTCTTAGTATCTATATTAATAAGGAGGTTAATTTAGAGTATAGAGACTATAATACTTATGCTATATAGTATATATAACTTTACTATATATACTATAAGTATAGGGTTAGTATATTAATTTTAAAATTATTAATAGATTATTACTAATTTAACTAAATAAGATATATAGAGATCTTTAGGACTTTAAGAGAGGTAAAGGTTCTATATTTAATATAATAATATTACTTTATAATATAGAGTTATAGAATACTTACTATTAGATTTATAATTTACTTAAGTAAGGTAAGCTATATACCTTAAAGTTAGGAATACATTATTAATATATTATCCTTAGCTTATCCTACTCTAAATACCTAGGTTAAATATAAGTATAATCTAGTTATTACTTTAGGACTATACTTTACTTACTTACTAATAAGCTTTAAATAGTAGAATAGCTATTAAACCTTTACTAATTATATTAAATAACTTTATAATACTTCTTATTAAGCAAGTAGCCGCTATAATAGCCTTCTTAAGGTTATTAAAGCATAAGTAATCTTTAATTATTTATTAATATTTTACCTAATTTCCCTAGGAATAAGCTCTTTAATTAAGATAAAGTTAGTTATTAGAAAGTAAATATAATAATAAGTATCTATTTATCCTACTAAGATACTTTAGTTAAAGGGTACTTCTACTAAGATAATTAATAGTAGTATAGGTACTACTACCCTATAGAGTTAATCTATTATTAATGCATAGTAGGGTTAAGTTCTTATAATAATAAGTATAGCCCTTAATAAGACTAATAATAAAGTAACTTACTATAATAATAATTAAGAGGGAGAAGTTAATAGGCTATACTAAATATCCCTTCTTCTCTATTAAACCTAGCTATTATATAGTATAGCCAATCTATATAATTAATATTATTATCTAGAGTACTATAGTATGTTTTCTAAGTTTAATAATAGATTAATAATAGCTTATATATTTTAAGTAGTTATTAAGATATAGTAAGTCTAACTCTTAATCTATTACTAGCTATATAACCTATAGTATAGTAATAACTTAAGTTACTATAAGTATAATAAGAGATTATAGAATTAAATATTAGATAGTAAGAGCTAAAAGTATAGAGACTTAATTTATAATTAAGACTTAGAAAGCTATAATCAATTAACTATATATTATTAATTTTCATACTAAATTTTTTTTAATCTAGCTATAAATTTTCAAACCTTATCTTTAACCTTATTAGCTTTAGCCTTATCCTTATCTATAATAATAGCCTCTAGCTTATT